>VYZT01054787.1:0-12664 GCA_013400735.1 Pomatostomus ruficeps
CTTAACAGCGTTGTTCTAAACTGAGCTTGTATAAAATGTTTATATTCAGTGGACTCTTGAGTTAGTGGTTAGTTGCAGGTAATATTAAACCAAGAAAACCTCCCACATGGGGCTCTTATTTATAGAGAACATGTAAATTATTAAATCAGAATTGCACATTACTGTTGGAAGACTTGTGTTTTCCAGTAACAGATGAGGAGGCTCTGTGCCAACGCTTCTGTCACTTCCTGCATTCAGTGGATGTTGCATTAGACGCGGGCTTTTCGCGTCAGGTTTTGAGACTCCTCACAGTCAGATCCATCAGGGTGTGTGATACATACATGTCCTGTATTCTCCGCAGAAGAGCATAGCATGTTTGTCATGGCTGAGTAGTTAGTGTTCGCAGCATCCCATTAAACTTCTTCAAAATATTTTTGTACTGGCCTTCTGATTGTCATGATTTCGTATTTGTACAGCTTTGTCTTTATCCTGGGTAAGGAAAGAACGTGTACTTAATCCAAATATTCCTCACATGGTGGGAATATATAGACACTTTGACTTTCAAGTCATATGGAAACAAAACTTTGAGGAGAAAAGGGAGCAGGGAGTTCAGTTTATGTTCCATATAGGCAAAAAGGTTCAAAATCAGGGACTACTTTTCTAAAGTCTCTCTTGTTGCGAGAAAAACAAGCAATGTGATTAAAATATCTGCATTGCAGTTCAGCATAATAAATTCATCATTCAAAGCAAAGCAGCATTATTTTATTAGGATCAGAATTTTGTTTAAAATTTACATAGCTTTTTATAGCAATCAATCTGAAGAAAGCAGCTTTAACACTGTTACAGGTTGATATTTCTGAGAGAAAAATCAATAAAGGCAGTCCAGTGAAGTTAAATTGAGGATGCTCTTAAATTTGTCTTTTAGGCTTTCTGTGAAACTCTGGAGGAAACAAATTATCGCCTACAAAAAGAACTGCTTGAAAAACAAAGGGAGGTTGAATCACTGAAGAAATTATTAACTGAAAAGCAACTTCATATCGATGCTGTTGAAAGAAGAATTAAGTATGTAGAAATTTTAAGGGTTTTATGAGTTTATCTCCATGAAAGCATTTTCTCTGTCTGGTCACAAGCACCAGCTTTAGCTGTTTCTTGGAAACCATTTTCCCTACATAACCACATTCAAAGTAATATTTCCAGTAAGCTCTTACTCATATGCTGGCTAAAAAGCTATTTACTAGAAATGACTGAGAAACTTGTCCTGTCTTTTCCCTCTAAAGTAACTGTGATTGTTTCCTAATCCTTCAAGTCCTGTAAAGATAGAGCAAGATTCTGTTCTGCTTTTGAAATGTTGAAAATGTGAAATGCCCTGCTAGAGATGAGTGGAAAAATTGCTTTGAGTTATAAAATTCTGTCTGTACTCAAAGCTTTGACAGAGCATAGGGATCAAGCAGTTATATGTCTGTAAGAATGTCTTTAAGTTTGTCCTGAATTGCTTGGAGTGAGATGCTGCAGGTACCATTTAAATAGCACAGGAGATTGTCTACTTAAACCCAAGGGAAAAATGGTGCATGTCTGGTAAATTTTGTAGCAGGAGCTGAGGAATTGATGTTGCGCTATCCAGTGTCCAGTTAAAGCTGCTGAGTGACTATTGCATCATTTCCTGAGCAAAAGAGTAAATTCCTATGGTCCCATTAGAACTTCACAGAATTATTTAGGAACTTTAAAGATGATCCAGTTTCTTCTAGACCAGTAGCTTGAGACCCCATCCAGCCTGGCCTTGAACACTTCCAGGGTTGGGGCATTCCCTTGTCTGTTCCAGTGCCTCCCACCCTCAGAGTAAAGAATTTCTTCCTAATATGAGATCAGATGAAAAAACATCCCCTTTATGTGTGTGTCAGACCAGGGCCAGTGAAGAAACTTAAAAAGAAAGAAAATTTAAAATAAATTTTATTATAATAGTACATGAGTTGCTGAGTCCAGCATATCCAGGTTGACTAACAAATCACACCTTACAACATTCTAGTGAACTACCTTTGGAAAAGGATTTAAATGGAATTATTGTGGCTGACTGAAAATTCTGATCAGAACACCATATTCAGTTTGTTGCTTACTCCTGAAGGCAACTAATTACATTTGCAAGATACTTCCCCTGTTTGATGAGAAAGTTATGACATGCTGCTGGCTTAAATAGTGAAATAGTCAGGAAAAGTTAAACAACTTGCATTTGGCTAAAACATCTTGATAGGAAATTCTGTGTGACTAAAAATAAAAAGGCGTAAATAGCAAAAAGGGATTTTATTTTTTAGTGTATTTCCTGAGGATAGATGATGGTTTTGAAATACACAAACACACTGCTAGTTTCTCAGATATATAAAATTATTGAAAGTCAGCCAAGTAGTGTCTGAGGTCTTGATGGAAAATAACTTCTGTGACTTTTAGCTGTAAAAATAACCAATTAAACTTGTGATCTTGTGTAAGAACTTCAGCTTGTCTGATGAGAAATGAATCCAAAAGAAATGTGTATGTCTTGGGCCTTGTTGAAGTAGAATGTTTATTTGATGGCCCAACAAGAATTAAGCACCTTATGCCTACACGCTCTAAAGGCCAGGTACCTACAATGGGTGTGAGGTCGGAGGGGACAGTTGGAAAGTCCTGAGACTTGTTAGGCCTTCACATATTGCTGGATTTGGCTCAAACATAGGCCAGTAGTCATGTTACAGAATACTGCCAAGGCTTTACCTAAAATGCATGCATTCAAATAAAACAATAGAAACAGTAGTTAGAGCAATTTTAAAAGGGAAGGAAATATAGAAGTATCACTTTAAACCCAAAATGGATCACAAGCTTTTGTTTCCAATTCAGGTCACAGCTTTCAATGCTAAATTGATGTATGTTTTCCACATAGAGAAATGGTTTGGAAAAAAAGGATTTCTTTGGTCAATCTACATGACCATATTCCCATTTGTAGCCAAGCTAGCTGGACCATTATCTTGTGTTGCCATTAAGAAAAAATCACTAATGGAAAAATGTCCTGCTCTGAAACTTAGTGTGTGGTTTCGTAAAGTTACAGTGAGAAACTTGAGAAGCTATTAAAGAAATCATCTTATCGTCCTGCCTGTATTTCTTCTGACCATGTTTTGGTTATAATCCCTCTGCCATTTAGGCAGGATGTGTGTGGCTTAGTCTGATTGTAATTTTTTACCTCAAGTCATACACTCTCCTCAGGGACTTTGTAAAGCTACTAAATTGTCATGCAGCCAGAGAATGATGAAATGGCCTGGGTTGGAAGGGACCAAGATCATCTAATTCCAAACCCCCTGCCATGAACAGGGAGACCTTCCACTAGACCAGGTTGCTCAGAGCTCCATCCAGCCTGGCCCTGAACACTTCCAGGGATGGGGCATCCAGAGCTTCACTGGGCAACCTGTTCCAGTGCCTCAGCACCATCACAATAAAGACTTTCTCCCTAATATCCAATCTAAACCTACCCACTTTCAGTTTGAAGCCGTTCCCCTTGGGGGAACAGTCCTGTCACTGGATGTTCTTCTAAAAAGTCTCTCTGCATCTTACTTGTAGGTTCCCTTCAGGTACTGGAAAGCCGCAATTAGGTCACCCCAAAGCCTTTTCTTCTCCAGGCTGAACGATCCCAATTCTCTCAGCCTTTCCTCATAGGAGAGGTGCTCCATCCCTCTAATCATCTTGTGGCCCAGAGATACAGAGGACTGAATTTAGTTTAGGAATAATCAGCTGGAGCAAATAAACTGTTTAAATAGCTACCCAGTGCAAGCCCTGCCATCTCTGTACTAATAAAAGAAGTGGGGCATGCAGGAATGAGATTGAAAGGTCACTTTCAATCTTCTTGCAGAAACTGCAAAGGTTAAAATGAAACAAACAGTTCTTCAGTGACGAATGTTTGCTGTATGGATTGGTGGTACTCTGTTCTTATCTGTTGTAGGGATTTATCTTTAGGAAAAATGACTCGTCAAATGTCAGGAGAAGAAAGTGAGTACAGTGGTGAGGTGGAGTCTTCTGCAGTAGAAGCAGACCAGGGTACCCTGGGTGAGGACAGCTGGTAAATACTATTATTTTACTTACATTTTAGTTATTCTTAAAGTATGTTTTTTGAAATGTTTGGTCTTGCATTAATTCTGCACAGCTGAGAAATTCAGCATTTTACTGCACCTCTCTGCTGCATAAAGTAAAGGCCCTCAGGATAGATAATTTTAGATCTGGAGTAAGAGATAAGCTGAAAAAGCTCTGTAAATGTTTTGTGGATTGTCTGCATAAAATGGCTATAGGAAATCATACCAGTTTCCACTTATTGATCTGTCGTTCCAGCTCAGACAAAGAGAACCATGAGCCATGCTGGAGTGGCTCTTTGGCTGGAAATTCTGTCCCAGAAATTGAAGTTGCTGAAGTAGCCTATACTGCGGATGAAGAATAGCTGAGCAGCTGCTGCTGTTACCTGGGAAAGGTCCATGTTTGGGATGTATCTGTGGGTAGGAGCATAGAGCAGCTGTGAAGAATTTACAGCAGAGAGCAAGAATGCACATACTGAATGTTTACATAAACCCTTACAAATTATTAATGTAAGAAAAATACCCAGTGCTGCTTTGATTTCAGTTTTTATCTAGCCTTTATATATTTAATATATTGAAGTCTAATAAGGGCTAAAATCAGCTAAAGTTTAGATAGTGTACATACACAATTTGGCTGACTTTCCTAGCAGAATGACAAAAGTTTCACATTAAATCATGGAACACATCTAACTCATATGTCATACATTGCCGGTGTTGTGATGCATTTGATGTGTTCATCTGTTTGGTATTTGTGTTTTCATATTCTTATAGCCATAAAATAATGCTTGCTGAAGTAAAAATGGACTCAGTTGTCTGTGTTTAAGGATGGAGAATGTGTTCGTTTTAAATACTAAAGTTGAAGAAAGTTTCTCTGGAAATTTTAATGCAATGCAATAGGAAAACTTCCAGTACCAAGAGAAAAGTACTTAAAAAACGGGATCATAGTTGGACATTGTAAAATGGTCATTTTTGCTGAAAGAACTAATCTGAGACCTCCAAAACACTGTGTATTTTCATCCCAAGATAGCATGCTGTAATACTTTTTGTTCAGTAATGCTGCTTTGAAAATCTGGGATACCTTTGTTATATACCCATGTTAACAATGAAATCTGTAAGTCTGCCTTTTACTCAGAACACTACCTCTTACCACGTTGCTAATGCATTCATGTTTGTTAAAATATTCCAGATTATATGGAGGTTATTGAAAGACTTGTAAAGAAGCCATATTTTTTCCTGCACAGTTCATAACTAGGTTGAATCTAGTTGCAGTGTATTTTTGTTTCAATATATTGTACACATGGGGATGTTGCTACCTATGTTGTATAGCCTATTTTTCAAAATGTATTAAGACAGGAGATGCACTTTATAATTAAGACTCCATTGTGCCAAGTTCAGTTGGCTAATTGGTTGAGAAATGGGAATTGCAGGGAGAGGATTATGTAGTGCCTTTTTATATTTTACTTGTTCATTACTGCAGAATTTTGTTACAGTGCTCTGGGTCAGTTCTGTGGAATCTTTGATACAGCATGTTTCTGTTCTTCACTTATTAACTGAAAGTGCCTTGTTTTATCATGCTTTTCCAATAGGAAGAATGCTGGTTTGTTTTAATTTTTTTTTGCCCTATACCACCCACATCGTTGTTTAATGTTGTCAATATGCAGTGTCTTTGTGCTGGAGTTTTCAAAGGGAGCTTTGTACTTCAGGCTGTGCATATAATGACCTTTATGCAGAACTGTATAAATGTTCCTGGTGAAATAAAACTGTGGACAAAACACCTGTCTTCTTTTTTGCATTGTAGAAGAAAACAAACATTTAATGCCTTGTGTAGTAGAAGGATAAAATACTGCTAGAATGAGACATTTCTTACCTCAGAGATTTCCTGCACTTACTCAGCCTTTGGTCTGAGTCCTGTTTGTACCAAAAATTGTCTGCATGAAAATGAATGAGAATGCTGTGACACCAGAAACCTTACTGTACTTTTGTTGAAGATGAAAGTAAAAAAGGAACTGATTTTTTTTTTAATGTCCTACATAACTCCTCATAGATGTTGAGTGAACTCAATAAAGTTTTGGCACATTATTGAAAATACATGAAATCTTGTGTCAGATGTCACATATATTTGAAAAGATCAAACTTTGTCTACTAAAATATTGTTAGGTTTACAACCATAAACATTTTCAAAATATTCAAAAGGTGCTTGGGTCGTACATGCCAGGGATTTTTAAAGTACAGCAGGTAAATCTGCACTAAAGAAAATATTAATATAATTTGCAGTTTAGTTATGACAGGGCAAAGGAATGAAAACTTCAAGGTGTAAAAGATATTTTGCTAACCCAAAGTATTTAGTATCGTATGAATAGACATTTTTCTTTAGGGGGACCTTGTTTTAACTAAACTGAGGTGGAAAAAGTGAATTTGTTCAGCAGCAGTGTAGTATCACTTCAGCTATGTTACTGGTTAATGAATGGTTATCCCCCCTCAAGGCCATGCATAATTTGAGGTGGACAGCCCATCCTGGCCTTGAACATCCTGATCAAGGTGTATTCCAAGTCAATCCCATACTGAATATTTTTCTGGTGCACTTGCATCCATTCTGGCACTACTTTCCATGTGTTTCCTTCTTTTCTCACTCATTGCTGCAATTTTAGTACAGAAGAAGCCAAGTTTCCAGTATTCCATTTGTAAGAATGGACAGTGGAGTTCTGTGCCCTGCCAAAAGCACAGAGGAATATTCAAACTGGAATTGTAGCAGTGAGCTGGTTACAAGAATTGCAACCAGTGACACATTGTTGTGTTCTGTTGTAGGTGATTGTTTTAATAGTTCAGCCACTGATTTACAACAGGGTTTTTCCCCTTGGTTTTTAGATTTTAATACTTAGTGCATACTTTAATTTTACTGGGGTTTTGCTTTTCTTTAATACTACATCTTTTAATCCTGCAGGATTTTTTATCCTCCAAAGCACTTGCAGTCTGCCCACACCACTTCTCTGCTTTTGATTTGTGTACTGCTAAATCAGTTAAAATGCTGACTAGTATTGAATCAAGAATGAGTCCCTATAAAACTCCCACTCCATCCCTTTCCCACAATGACAACCATTAGTTGGGTGTACAACACACAATGCAACATTAGCTGTCAATACAATAGTCCCAATTGAACCAGCTCAAGGAGAGGAGGAGATTAATTCACCAAAATGCACCTGACAGTGGTAGGAGAGAGCAGCCTCCGTGGTGCACTTTCCAGGGCTGTTGTGCTCTCCTCTTTGTGTTAAGCATCTTTGTTCTCAGGGGAAGGGGTTGGGGTCTTAGAGTTGAAGTGAAAAAGGACCAGGAAAGCTCCTGTTCTAGATGGTATGTCCACCCGAGATTGGTTTTACTCTCTGCATCTCATTAGAACACTAAGTAATTTGATTTTTTTCTCTGCAGTTTCTATTCCTTTTTTGAAGTGTAGCTACAAAGGAGCAGCAATTCTACTAAAAAAAAATACATTTTGAGTAGAATTTTCTATAGGAAATTTGTGGTTTGTTTGTGCAGGAGTTTTTTGTATGCTATGGCAGGCTCTGATACATGCTGGGGGGTGGGGGGTGGAATCTAAAAAAAGTTACATTCTGAGGTTGCTGCTGTAACCAGTTGTTTTGTTTTTTCTTAGAAATGTTAGATAACACAAATAGACCAAGGTCACAAATCACCAAGGAAGGCAAGAATCCTATCGGAAACACTCCGTGGAATACCAGGTCTTAGGGGTCTCTCTTCCTATCATTCCTTTCTATATTTAAATTAAGTCTTTGTGCAAGAGATCGGAACATTCAGACTACTAGACAAGGTCCAACACTCCAAACTAGATACATATTTTCCTGAAAAATACAGGACTTACTTTAAGGGATTGTTGTGGTTTTAGTAGAGGGGAGGGGGCCAGAAAGATGGCTCCTGTGAGAAGCTTCTGGAATTCTTCACCATTTCCAGCAGAGCCAATCTCTGATGGCTCTGAAGATGATGGACATGCCACTAGCCCATGTCTGGGCCAATTAGAAAGGTTGGTTATGCCTCTCTGATGACATATTTAAGGAAAAATCAAAACAAAATGTGCATGCAGCTGTTTTTACGTAGAGAAGGAGGAGGATGTGAGAACATGTGAGGGAAAATAACATGGAGACACCAAGGTCAGTGGAGAAGGAGGGAGACGAGGTGCTCCAGGCGCTGGAGCTGCGATTCCTCTGCAGGCCATGGTGAGCCCATGGTGAGGCGGGGTGTCCCCCCTGCAGTCCATGGGGTCCATGAGGGATGCAGAGCCACCNATGGACAAGAAAAACCACGCCACAGAGGTTCACAGGGAACTGTCTTTCGTGGGAGGGACCCCACGGCAAAAGCAGAGGAAAAAAAACTCCTCTCCCTAAGCAGGGGAAGAAGATCCTGGAAATGGACTGACCTGAACCCGCACACCCTGCCCCCCTTGCACTGTTGGTGGGACGGAGGGATGGGGAGTGAAAAGAACGGTGTCATTTAAAGGTTTAGTTTATTTCTCATATCCTCGTTCTAACTCAGGTAGTAATAAATTTTACTTTGCAACTTTAAGCTGAGCCTGGTTTGTCCTTGGAGCATTTTCTCCTGGTTCCTTAACTCATAGACCTCTGAGTTAATTCCCTCGGTTTTTTCTCCCCCTCTCCTTCCCTCCTCTGCCCAGCTGTGGCAGGGGAGGGAATGAGTGAGCGGCTGCCAGGGGTGCCTGGCAGTTAGCCAGGATCAAAACCACGACAGGGATGCTTGGGTAACTAAACTGTATCCTCACATCCATGTTTGTTTGATAATGAATCTAAGAACAGATAGAGCAGCCATCTCCAAAAGATGTCTCTTAAAACTGAGTTTGTACTCTGGTTGAGCAGTCAATGTACTGACCAATGGAGTTGATTGCTCTACATTTTTATCATCTTCAACACATTGTTAATGCATAGGATCTTAACCTCCTAGAGGAAAAATGAGAGAGAACAGAAAAGATAGAAGGGAAAGAGGGGATTGCCTTGTCCATAGTTTACACCTGAGCATTTTTCCCCTTTGGAAGTAAACATTTGTTCACTGTCTTGTTGACCAGAACTGCTTCTCCACTAAATGTTTCAGTGTTGTGAGTGGTTTAGGTTCTGTATTAATCGTGACCCATTCAGGAACACCTCCCACAGCACTGGCATTTCCTTGCCAGCCTCACTGTGCTAACCTTTATCCCAGCCTTGTTTCAAAGGACAACCTGTTGTGTTTGCACACAGGTGTTGCATTGCAAGGAAAACACTGAGCCCAGAGCTTTTGTTCAGGCTTTTTAATCTGCCAAGATATTACTTACCTTTTGTTTCTGATGCAAGCATGCAGATTTGGAAAAGCGGAAAAATAGGGAAAATGCAGTCCTTTATGCTAAACAATAAAAGATTATTGCATCCTTAGTAGTAGATATAACTGACAACCTTATGTCATCCTCAGAGTAATAGTGACTGTTGGTCAGTTTACAGATATTCTCCAGCTGGATAGCTTGAGTGTTATACTGGAATATTAATGTTTCTCTTGAAATTTCTCCTTGGGTTGATGAGTTCAGAACCATTCTGACAGTTGTTCTAGAGTCAGGAAAAGGCTGTCATGAGACATATCATAGCATAACCCCGTGCCACATACAAAGCATCTTTTTTCTTCTGGTGGGCATATTTAAAAACGCCAAACTGCAGGTTTATCCAGCATCATCAAAACAAAGTGATACTAGGATTGAAGAATCCTGTTTAACAAGGGTCAGGCAGTTACACTGAGGCTGCCCAGAGCACAGGATGTGCACAAGCAGGATGTGTCCAAGACAAGCATTTTTCACTGTCATATAACAGGAATGCTGAAGGAGCTCTGTAGTTGGCTGAGATCTCAAACGTAATTCTGCTTAGCTGGATAATTCAGAAAGCCTGATGTATAGACCATTCTTACTTAAGAGAATGAGAATTTTTTACATGAAGTCTTTCTGCAACAGAACAGCACCTGACACTGAAATTAAAATTCAGGGAAGCTAGTGATGTTCTAACTCAACTGGCAAAGCTTTCCTTGTCCTTTTATACCTTAAACCTCCACCCAACATTGAGAAAAGTAGTCTTCAGTGCATTTCTCTTGTGTATAGCCCAGATCCTCACAGCCTTCCTGCCCCTGGATGTATGACTTTTGCCTCTTCTGTCTCATTACGGGTATCAGAGCATCCAGCAGAGGCTGGAATTCTGGTATGGCTGGCAAAGATCACAAACTGCAAAGCAGGGCAGCATGGCTCTGGAGCAAGAGGAGCCGTGGATGTGGGAGTGCTGAACTTGGAGCAGTAATTTCAGTCCTCAGAAGTCACTGCTAGCCAGAGCTGAACCCTTCAGCTTTGGGAGACAGGGACATGCATCATCTGTCGGAGAAGAGATCACTGCCCACAGCGCAGAAACCCTCAGCATGGGTCTTCTTTCTAGCAGAGGCTGAGGTTCATCAGATTAAAGCACTGGCCTAATAAATGCCATTCTGGGATCAACTCTCAGCAGTGGTCCAGTCTCATCTGTTTTAAGGGAAGTTAGCAGGTTCTGCACCTTAACCCTTTGCTAAGCCTTCAAAAGCAGTGCTCCAACCTATGTTTTTCTTCATGGAGACCTTTCCCCTTTTTAGCCCTTTCAAGCTCTTCATGGAGACCTTAAAGGCTTGCTGGTTCATACTCAGCTCTTCTTTGACTTGAGGATCACCAGAGTGCTCTCCAAATAAAGTTTGTCCCCACTTTGTATCGGAGAGATAGGTATTATATTTCCCTCTACTGTGCAAATAAGGAACCTGAGGAAGAAAGCAATTACATGATTCACCCTAATTGCACAGTAAGTCAGCTGGTGAAGTCCTAGTGTTGCTACTGATCCCCCTGACTTGTCAGCAGGTTAAAATTAGATGATTTGCTGATCCAGTGAGACTTTTCCCTGTACAATACAGGAACTTTGTCTTGGAATATCTCAGCTGGATTTCAAGTAGGTTTAAATATCTTTGCTTATAAATTATTCGCTGCTTCTAGATTTATAATATTCCTTTCTTTTACCAGTTCAAACTGAACACTAGGATGCTTGCATGTGGTGGAGAAACAAGCCTCTGCTCTGTGAATCCCACGTGGATTAATGCTTTTCATCTAGAAGAATTCACAGCTGTTTTATGGAAATGTTGAGGATGACTATGAAATGCTGCTTGGTTGTTTGGCAGTTAACATGGGTTTGTCAAGCATTGCTCATCTGGCAAGCACCTCCTGAGAGAAGGTTGCACACTGACTTTTCAAGATCTCATTATTGCTTTGCACATCTGAAAAACAGATAGATAGATAGATAGATAGATAGATGGATGGATGTAGCTTAGAAAGCAGTTGCAGTGTGGCAAAACTACAGGATCTCTCCTCCCAAACTTCCTGTGGCTCTTTTCTAGGCATTTCTGGTAACCAGGTTATGGTGTGTAATGGGGTCTCCATTTCCCCCTCATTCTGCAGGATAAATACACCTGCTACAGGGACGAGCAGAGACAATAGGCAAGAGCTCTACCCTATTATGGCAGCTGCTTTGTACATTTAGAAAAGAGTCTTGCCTGAGAAGTTTATTTTTTGTATGTGGATGTGCAGTATGAATTTAGAAATCTTGCAGCACAGCTTGTAGGATAACTGTAAATGTAACAAAAACATCAGGAGCTTCCTCTTAGATTTTAATTTGGCAAGGGAAGAATAACTTGCATTGGAAAAAGCAGATGAGAAAACTGTCTCATTCTGTGTAACCTTCTGCAAAAAAAAAGTGAGTTAAGATTCAGAGAGATGTTTGTGTGCCTATAGAGACATTGCTCCTGTAGGGGTACAAAAGCAGCCCAAAAAAATCAGTTTTCTGTAGAGATACCTGCAGAGAACACCAGTCAGATCTGACTTAGTTGTTCCTACCTAAACAGGCAATTAAAAAAATCAGTCAAGAATGCAGAAAAATTAATGTGCCAAGTAATGTATTATGGAAGAGCATGAAACAATCAAAAATTCAGCTCAACCTTGCTGTGAGTTAATGTGAGAAACAACACATGCAAATAATTACTTTTACGTATTTTTTGCTGTTGGCATGCTGTAGTTCACTGCTGCATCCTCTGGGAGACAAGTTTCAGATCCGAATCTAGAAAACCACGGAAAGACCAACATCTTTCACTTTTCAAATGACGTGAGTTACACAAGACTCATGATTATCCAAAGGTCACAGGATAAGATCTCTCAACAAAGAGGCTTCTGTGTTCTGCTCTGGTGAAGCAGCTGTTGACTCAGATTTCAGTTTATTCAGACACAATATGTGCTCTAGACAGAGTCTCAGGCTACATAAATTAATGTCTCAACTAGTTATCATTTTCCCCCATCATTTTTTTCTCCTATTGTCCTCTTTATAAAATAAAATCTGTTGCAGTGTGCTCTGGCCAGTTTCAGTCTGTCCCATGGCCAGGCTCTGCGATGTACCCTCCCCCCGCCCCTCGGTATCGGTTCTCCACCCCCCGGAGGGCTCTGTATTGTGTAATCCTACACAAAGCCCACCAAATTCAAACCTAGCTCTACCCCCCTATTGGATGTTGTACCCTCCCCCCGC
>VYZT01054789.1:0-22658 GCA_013400735.1 Pomatostomus ruficeps
GCAACAAGCCACTCCTCATAAGGATTCTCCTCAAGGCCCTTTACCATGTTCGTAGTTCTCCTTTGGACACTCTCTAATAGTTTAAAGTCTGTTTTATATTGTGGCACCCAGAACTGCCCCCAGCACTCAAAGTGAGGCCGCCCTAGTGCAGAGCAGAGGGGACAATCTCTTCCCTTGCCTGGCTGGTGATGCTGTGCCTGATGCCCCCCAGGACACGTAGGTTGGCCCTCCTGGCTGCCAGAGCACTGCTGACTTCAAGGCAGTTTAATTCCCTTAATAGGGTAGACCAGTAGGTGGGGAAAAATAGTGACAGACATCAAGAAAGCCTGACTTATTTTGAAAGGTGGATTGTGAAGAACCCCATGAGGTTTGACAGCAGAAGCTGACACTTCTCTAATTTGCAGGGTCTGGGATTCATATCTCTGGAGAGAGCTGGCACATGGGTGAAGCTGAGCCTTTCTGCCTCTGCTTAACTGTGAGCCTGCTAGCCCTGTTCCTGCAACAAAGATGATAGATTTTTGTTGCTGCTCTTGTTTTTCTTCCTCTTGCTTAACGAAGACCAGGAATTAGTCTGGGCTACTTGTTTAGATGCTCAGTTTAAACAACCAATCATTAACTGATTTCTTCTTCAGAAGAAATCAAATATTATTAAAAACTATGCATTTTAAACAATGACTCAAGCATGGCATTCTTAATTTCCATCAGAGCCAGGGACATTATTCAATGCATTTAAGGTGGAACAAAATAGCACTTTCACAACTGATCTGAAAATCCAAGTAAGTCAAGTGAAAAAAAAAAAATCAAAAAGAATCAGAAAGAACAACATTTCTTTTGTTGCCTCAGGATACTTGATGATAGCATCCTATGAGGGATATATAGAGATTTGTAATAACGATCCATGTGTCTCTTTTATGCTTATTCCATACAAGAGAAGGACCCTGGAAATTAATGAATCTAACCAACAGGCATATAGGCCCGCAGGATCAGGCACCTGATCAGTGGAATGTATTTCTGCTCTGTTTGGAGTGTACAAAACTTTGGAGGGGATGGGGTGCAGAGAGCAGGTAAATATCAGGGGAGGGAATACCATAGGACTGGGAAGGTCATCTAAATAAAACATAACTAATGAGGCATCTGCTATTAAAAATAAATCATCATCACTTTGCCATTATCCAATTCCCCATTAAATTAGTTTCTAGGTATGACATCAGGTCCAATCTTTTCCTATAAATGTTGATGCTTTATTATTGTAAAATGTGAGCACTGGAAGAATGAAAATAGTCAAAGTGTATAAGTAATCAGACCCAGTAATCACCCTTTGAAAAGGTGTTCCTCTTGGTGTGTTGCTAATCCTGCTGGCATTTATGTCATACAGAATAAAAACAGTTAACTCCTACTTGTGCACTTTTGACAAAGTAGTAGTGGATTCTTCACATAAGTAAATACTGGTTGACTTTTTTAAACTCTTATACACTATTAGTAGAAAAACAATACTATGACAAAACTGTCAATCCAAGAATTTCATTGCAATCTAACAATTCTATTTTAATAAAATGTCTCCTTGGAGAGAGTGATTTTCCCTCAAAATACTGCTCAGATGTTCTGAATGGCATTATCTTCCTAATAATAATTTAAGAAAATGCTGTCAACATCATTGTCTTACCAGTTAATCGACTTTGCTTGTTCTCTTGTGTCCTTATTGCGGGTTTCTTATTTCATTTGGAGGTACATTTCAGTGAACTATAACAAAGAGTTATATAAAAGGTCGTAATTCAGTTTTATCAGTTGCTGGTGTTTATATAGCCAATACATTAGTGGTTCTCTTTCTCAGAGGCAGGGTAGGCTCACTTACAAAAAGGGTTCCTCCAAATTTAAACCAGGCAAAACAGAACAGGATTTGGCCCATCATATAGTCAGTGTGTACCTCTATAGTCAAGGGTGTAATTGTTAATATGTGGCAGTTGCAGCAACACCAAGGAAAGGGCATTGCTTGATGAACTGCCCTGGGACTGTCATGTTAGATGGATGGTTGAGGGAGTGCTTCTGTCAGGACTCCCTGGCACTCCCTCTCTGAAATTGCTGGTCTCAAAAACCAGCCTTGGACAGCATGTAACTGTGTGCACAATAGGTCACCTGGGTGTAAGGAAATTCAGTGGAACTGCTGCAGGCCAGGAATTGTGTTACATTTTAGTTGAGACTGGTTTTCATTGCTTCATAAACCTGCAGCTTCAGCAGTGCCTGAATTTTCCATTTCAGGGGAAATGAATTTGCATCGTACCTTGCCCACAAAGGGTGATAACCCCTACTGAGCAAATAGCTTTTGCCACTTCAGTGTAGCTGCTCACAAATGGGGCTACTAAACTCTGCCATACCCCTGTGGTCTGATTCACAGTTGATTGTGACCTTTTATGACCTTTTTTAATAGTCCTCAAGCCCATAGTCATCAGCCATCTGTACTTTAATCCCCAGGCACAGTTCAGCCCAGTGAACTTCCAGGGATGAAGCTGACTGTGTAATTTCTTCTCTGTTTGTCTTACAACTCGTTCTGCATCTAAAAACACATCACGGCTTTAAGCTCATGAAAGCACAAGAGATTTGCCAGCTGTAGTCCCACACTTCATTTTCCCTGCATTCTCATTTTCTGCAACTGCTCCATAGCATTCAAGACACAAGCAGCACACCCATCATTTTCCAAAATATTTTGCTTGACATGGCATGGGGAAACCCTGAGAATACTTTAGTGTTGCACTTTCAAAACACACAAGACAATGTTGGAAACTTTGGTGTGGGCTAAATTCGTGTCATGTGGACTGATGAGAAATGACCTTTGTTGTGGCTAAACATCAGTGAAGACTAAAATCTACACAGCAGTTTCTGCAATCCTATTCCAGTGTGGCTGGAGCTTCCCCTTTGACATTCCTGATTCACATTTGCTCAGGTTCAAAGACAAAATCTAAATTAGTGAAAAAGTTTATGCTGTAGTTTGCAAGAAGCATGTACTTCATTGCATTGATAAGACAACATGAAACTGTTGTATGCAGTGTAGCACTCGTCAGGCCGGCCCACCAGGCCGAGGACCCTAAGGAGAGCCAAACAAGGAACCACACTGAACAGCAGACGGAGGAGCAGAAAGAGAGAGAGAGGGCGGAACCCTCCACTTTTATTTATATGTTTTCACAAATCACCGTGGATTGGAGGTAGAAATGACTACCTCTTTAATTCACTGGTCAAACATCTGTCAATTATATTTCTCCACCCAGTATACTGGAATTATAAACATAGATACAGTTTAGGAAAGCATAGATAGTTACTAAGAAACCATGGCCATGTTTACAGAAAAGGTCTGAGAAAAATGTGACAGAAAGAAAAAACACTGCAAAGCTCAAAACTCAGGGCAACAATGCAGTGTGTTGGCAAATTGCCTGGGAGAAGGACAGGCTATTCTACATGAAATGCAATTGTTACTTTGCAGCTTTAAGAGCCTTAAAACATGAGCATTATTTAGGTGTTTAAACAAATTATTGAAAATCTTACCAAAAGCGTTCTTTGCCCAAAAGAATTGAAACTTTAAATTAAATAAAAGAAGTGAAATTTATTCTGAACAGACACAGAGCAACTAGAAGCCAATCATTGTCCAGAGCATCAGAAAATGGAGAAAGGCACTTCAGAATAGAAGCAGACTCCTCTTTCTTACGAAGTCAACTCCTACTCACTCTCAGTGACAGATTTGGACAAGGCTGCCTTAAAACAGATAATCCCAATGCTGTGTTTTCAAAGGTATCTTCCACCCAGAAGTGCTTATGTTGAGAAGTACCCAGCGTCTCGAAGTGAGAAGCTCTGCTTTTCTTGGCTCAGGACACACTGAAGAATTTCTTGCCTGCATTGTACAAAACTCCTTTCCAAAACAGGCTGTTCCCTTGGAACTAGTGATATGGAGGTCATCAGGAGATAGAAATTCAGGACCCTTGCCAATTTTCTTATTTGAACAATTGCTTTCACCATAAATTAAAACAACAGTGAGTATATTACAATTTTTCATTAAAAATTTCTAAAGATTTTATGCAGAAAATCAACATACTTCACTTTGGATTGAGTCAGTATTAAGATGAATTTATCTGAGCTACTGAGGTGTCTTTAGGAAGCTGTGCTTCAAATGATGGATAGCTCTGTTCACTCAGGTTTCCTAGTTGGACAGTGTTTCATGTATTTGAAGTTGGGCCATGGTTTTAGTGCAATGCACAGCCTCAGGGGAGGTCATGTACTGCCGCAGGTCATGTAGTCCCATACCCCAGCCTGGTTCATATGAAGCATCCTTGGTGTCACTGTCTCGGATTAAACCAGGGAAAAGAAGATGGCTTGGTTAGGTTTTCAGAGGAGGTAGTACAAATAATTTCAGAACATATTACAAATATGGGAAAAATACTTTGTTGGGAGAGATAAAACCAGAAGAGATTTGCCTGATCTGTTATTGAAACAAGTGCAAAGCAGCAACTGAAGTTGCTGGAGAAATCTTCTACATGTGCAGAAGACGCCTAACATCTCTCTGCAGTGTCCATCCCTGTTTCACATGGACTGGGCCCCAGGGATGAGGATTTACCCTCTGGCCCCTACCTCTTTTAGCTGCTGATTTGGACTCTATGAATGGAAGTTTAGTCTCATGTAAAGCAACGTTAGTGGTGCTTCAAGGTTGCAGGTTATTCAATGAGCCTGGTATGGCAGCGGGAAAATAAAACAGTTTCTGTAAATCAGGAAAAATAAAGCCCTTCAAAAATCTCTCTGTGAAATTTGGAAGATGACCCACTAAGCTTGATTTGCTTGTTTTGCGGTGCTCTCAGGGGCTTTGTTTTGTTTAGATTTTGGTATTAAGTACTCTAATTGTGATTGTAGATGGGGGCCTTTTTAATTTGCATAATCTTCTCATGGGACTACAGCTGCTAATTTGGTGATTAATTATCTATATTACACACTGTATATTTGACCATGCCTTTCCAAGCAAATCACATTCAGATATGAATTTGCATATCTTGATTACATTTTAATGCCTTGGCTATTGTTGTTTCTTCCCTGGGTACCTCATGAGATTAGAGCAGAGTTCTCAAGCAGAGAATGATGGAATGTCTTAAATGACATTGTGTATCACTGGACAGACCATGCACGTAACTCCATGTTAATGGAGGAAGTGTTCCTTTTACTATCAGGGAGGTTATGGCACCTAGACTGCAGGTCCTTTGCTAGTTTTGTGGCATTATTACTTAAGGTGATGTGAAGAAAATAGCTCATATATGTTTACAAATTTAAAAGGTACTGATGTTCATAGATTTTCATTTACACTTGAGCTTTTCCAAATTTTTTCCTCCTTTACTGGAAGAATAAATATATGTAAAGCTTCTCCCTAATTTAACAGTAGAAGTCACAGGTATAGAATAGGTATTTTGAGAGCAAGGTTCAGAATGCAAGATGGAAAACTGTTGAATATATTCCAATAAAAAGCAGAAAGCCGATTTGTTCCTGACACGATTTTCTGAGACAAATTTTTGCAGAATTTGCATTCTAACAGCTGGAATCTGTGCAAACAACACGGAAAATGATGAGTTTATTCACAAAAAACTTTCTAAGGATCACTCTAGTACCCCAACAGACCAATAGGAAATTCTCTTTATAAGGCAAGCTGCTTCTCCTGAATAACTATAGGCTTATGTATGCCTTGTATATTTCAAATTTTTTGTGTCTCTTTTATTTACTTTTACAGAACATACACTGCAGAGGCACTATAGCTAGGTATAGTCTTAAAAATAGAATAATATTTACTGTACAAGGCATGAATTTTTATAGTTTTTAGTGATTAAAAAGAGTGTCCTCCTATACACATTTGTCTATTTCATCACAGCAATGATCTGTACACAATATAAATGACTAAATGCAATACATCATTGTTGTAATAGTAATTAGTTCCATCATTCTTTACCACAAAATGACGGCAAAAAACTATGCTGAGACCTCCAAACTTGTGGTTACACACAGGCTCACATGGGAAGGGAGAGGAATGTTAAATACATTAACTTATAGGAATCATTAACACAAATTCTATCTCTTCTAAGCACTCCTCCAACATTACTTGTGTTCAGGAAAAGAAAGCTAGCTAGTAAAACTGTAACTGTTAAAACTTGCTAACCCGAACATATTCCTATCTCTTGGAGGGGAGTTATTTGTGTGTTTAGAGCATTTTATCACCATATGAAAGTCAATGACTCTTATGCACAGAATATTTCAAGAAGTATGTCAAAATATTGGGAGCCTGACCCTAAAAACACATCCCTGTTAAAATCAATTTGATTATTCATATGAGTGAAGTTTTTCACATGTGTTAGTATTTGCTGTAGCAGACCCTTGACCTTTGGCTTTACGGGAAGACAACACAGTTGTCATGATTTCACAATATAAATAGAAACTATTAAAAGACCTAAAGTAACAACGTAGGCTTACTGGGATTAAAAACAAAGCCCCATAAATGTTTATGAGTATCACAAATAAAGGGCAAATTCAAGTTCATGTGAGCTCTGCACATTTTTTGTTTGAAGTCCAAGTTCATGGGCTGCAGCTCTCCTTGAGAAATGCCTGCCAACACTTGTATGCATATTCCCGTATCAGTTTGATCTTCCTTTTAAAAACAAAACTGTTTTGTTGCAAAACAAAGATGAAAAACAAATTAAACCTGAATTAATACTCCCTAGGGAATGAAAACCAGCTTTGGAAATTGCATACAAACATTTAGGTTACAAGATTTTCAAAAGCCAAAGTAACATTTGAAAAAGAAGTGGGTGGGAAACTACATCATGAAGCCCCCAAACACAATAAATAAAGCTGCTGGCAAAATTGATGCCTTTCTCTTTCCAAAACAGTGTTCTTTGTGTTAATGTCCTCAGTGAGGCATGAAAGGTTTGGATGAAATCCTTGCCACATTGAAACCAATGTTAAAAACTATCGATTTTCAGCCAAAATGTCATCCTCTGTATTAAATTAACAGAAAGAAGGGGGAAGAAAATTATGACTGAACAGGCCCTTTAGCATGGAAAGCAGAGCCTGCTGTGGGCTGCAGCTGCCAGCTGGGGATGCTCTACTGGCCCCTAGGCTTGACCCTGCTGAAGAGTGATCACCCCGGTCCCTGCTGCTGCTGGCATGGCCCAGAGCCTTGCACAACCATGGCAGATGCTCCAACCCTTCCTGGCATCAGGGCTCCAAACAGCAGCAGCTTGTCTTGGCACGTGTGCTTTACCAGCTTCTCAGGAGCAAACAGGGAGGAGAACCCTAATAAAGAGCTTTACTGAGCTGGGAAACACTTGGGAAATTGTGCTAGAGAAGGCTCTGAATCTTTTCAGCTGACAGTCTTCCTCAAGCTCCCACATGTACCTGGGCTGGTCCTGGCCATGAGTGATGCAGGAATGTTCCATGCTGCTATCAAATCTTTTCCCCCTAGCTGAGAAAAAGCTTCCCAGAAGGACCTAACTGACATCCTTTCCCTACCTGTAAAACACTGAGAGAGAATTGCAATGATAGCATTCACTAGGAAGTCACCCTAGTTTAAAAACATACAGGCCTAAGAGACACTCAGATCACTGCTTTTCTGTCTGATTTCAAGACAAGAGATGAGTTTTTCTCCCCCTCCAGGCATAACTCTCCAGATGACCTGGCATCTTGAATTTGACCAAGCTATTTTTATGTGACAAAACTAGGAGGGAGTTCAGTAGGAAGGCAATGAAGAAAAAGGTCCACTGTTAAAGGGAAAAGCTGAAGAGGGGGGAAAAAAAACCCCAACAATAACAAACCACTTTACCAAACAATTAAAATGCTTGTTTGAGTGAGATATCCTGCATGGACCCAGTGAATATTGCTCTTTCTGCTGTTATAAATTGGGTGTGTATTTATTACTTGGATGTGTTCCTTAGCATTATGTTTCTTCTGTTAACAAAAAAGGAAAATTATAGAAATTACTGTACATGGAAGAAATTAGGAATGTTTTTCCAAATGCCCTGGAACTTTTCATTAGTTCTTGTGGACTAGGTTGGAAGTACTCCTACTGTATTTTTAAGACATGCAGTACGTGTTTCTGCCTCTGGTACCAGGGTGCTAAATTTGAGTCTAACGACTGCTATTTACAAATCAGCATGATGATAAGAATTAAAAGTCAAAGGCACTTCAATGAAATTCTGTCAAAATTGTATTATGCAATCTTGTGGCATTTTTTCTCTTTATAAATCGTATATTTTACTTAGAAAAAAATTCTCTATACTGCTGTTCTGATTATACTCCCATACAACATATGAAATCTTGTCTTTATTTCAGCCCACTTCCAGAAAAATGTTGATAAACTTCTTTAAAATCTCCAAATTTATGTAAATGTTAATGTTTGTTCTATGAGAAAGACCACTTTTGGGTAGTAGCTTTTATAAATTGCAGCTGTCCACAACTTTTTTGTATGTTGTGAGTTCTTCCACTTTTCAAAACAATAGCTCTAAGTCTAATAAATTGTACCTTTGAACTAGCACATACCTTTATAATCCTTGTAAGCAGTTGTCTCTTGTGTATTAGCTCAGATATATTTCAGCAATTTTGTCATGGCAAGTGGCTCTACTAAGGAATGGGAAGTGTATAAAACCGCATGGATGCCATCCTGTGTTAGAGTTCAATTTGTTGGAATCAACTGACACTTGATATAAATTAATCTTTTGAACAGTTATTCACAAATGGCAAATCAGAGAATCCCAGAAAGGGTCAGGTTGGAAGGGACCAAAATGGGTCATCTGGTCCAACCTCCCTCAAGCAGAGTCATCCTTAGAGCATGTGGCACAAGATTGTGTTCGGACAGTTCTTAAATAGTGAAGTCTCCCTCACTGGAGATATTTATCTCCAGTGAGGGAGACTCCACTGCCTCTCTGGGCAGACAGTTCCAGTGTTCAGTCACCTGCACAGTGAATAAGTTCTTCCTCATGCTCAGGTGGGCCTTCCTGTGCATCAGTTTCTGCCCACTGTCTCTTGTCCTATTGCCTGGCACCACTGAGCAGAGCTTGGCTCCATGCTNGCCCTCTCCAGAAGCTCTGTGTGTCTCTCATCCCGAGAAGCCCAGAACTGGACCCAGCACTCCAGATATGTCTCATCAGGGCTGAGTAGAGAGACAGAATCCCCCCTCTCAACCTGCTGGCAATGCTCTTCCTGATGCACCCCAGGTCACCATTGGCCTTCTTGGCCATAAGGGCACTGCTGGCTCATGGACAGCTTGTTGTCCACCAGGACCCCCAGGTCTTTTTATTTCTGAGTCATATTCCCAACAAGAGGAAGATACTACATATTTTAATTATATTCACATATTATTCATTGGATTAAAATACGCAGAGTTATTTTACACTAGCAAAACTAATTTTTGTTAATGTTTAACATTTATGGCTTGTATTCCCAAAAATCATGTTAGTAATTACTAAGAATGTGTTTACAGGATATTTTTATACAAAATTTACAAAAGAAAACAAAGCTGGTTGGATGGTAAAAGTAAATAAATATAGATTGTAATGAATAGCAGTAACAAGGTTGTTTTCTGTCTGCACTTGGGACAAAGTTGCTATTAAAAACAAGAGTCTGGGAGATTTATGGAGAACAGCCCTTCAGAAAAAAACATTAAGAGAGCCAAAATTGAGTGTATGGGTTGTTCACCACAGTAGATTAAAAGGAATGTCTGCCGAAGAGTTGATAAGTGCCTGTAGGATTTTTCAGTATCTTTCTTCATCTATCCCTTAATCAAAGTGAAATTAAATCTTCTGCTAATCAGCATAAGATCTCACTGGACCCTGAGCTATCAGCTGAGCAGTGGACATGACCTGACCAGCCTTCCAAGGGAAGAAATTTTCCTTGAACTCTGCAACCAAACTCCTATTGACCCAAACCAGGGTCAGAGCTGCACATGATGCTGTCTCCTTTGCCTTCCTTTGCTCCTTCTTCTGAGTGAGGTGATGTTGAGCAGCACAGTGACCTCATCACTGATTATGGAAGCTATGAGACATGTGTGTATCAAGCCTTTCTTTCTGATGTCTTTCTAGCTCTTCTTTCTGATTTACTATGTCACTTACCTGCAGAGAAGCGCTGTATGCTGCGATATAAAACTGTACATGTGTTAATTTAGAAACTTACCTTTAAATTTACCTTTCCTTGAAAGCCAGCTCTTGGATGACCAGCCATGGTCCATCAGCCTGATGGGCTTCCCCATGCAGGAAGAGAGCTCTTGGTCAAAAGCCCAGGTTGCATGGGCTGAGAGCCTTTCCCTTTCCTCTGCCTGTGCTGCTGGCTCCTGGAGAGCTCCCATGGGGACAAAAACCCATCAGACCGGACAAAGCACTGGCTGGTGCCCCAGGAGAGGCCAAGCTGCTTCCTTGAGAGTGGAAGCTGGATACCTGAGGCAAGGCTCTTCTGGCACCCACCTGGCTGTGGAGGACATCAGCTGGGGCCAACCACCCAGAAGACTCAGACTGCCCAGGACAGCCCTGACACAACAGGCCTTGGGATATGCTGCAAGGAAGATGAGGAGGCTTTTTAATCCCATAACCTCCCCCTTCCACCAAACCTGATAGTCTGAAGATAGCTTGAGAGCTGCAGAAAGCAGGTGATGAACTGCAGCTAATTGCTCTATACTTTTAAAATCCACACTTGCCTGCCCCCAGGTAAACTCTCTGTGTTATCCTCCCACAAACAGTCCTGCTTTGGAAATACTGTTCATGGAGGAGCAGTGTGTGAATGTTTTTAAAAGCCTGATGATAACCTGTGGGCCACAGCCATGAAAACATGGTGCCTCCTACTCTTACAGGAACTTCCCTATTTGTTTTGTCAAAAGTTTCATATATGCATCAAAGCTATTGACATATTTCCTCTGAACTGTTGCTCCACCAAATTAGTAAATGTTTCTGCATAAGCATTCTGATCCTGATTCAGCTAGTAATTAACCAGCTACCTCAAGGTCTTCTAAATCAAGAACTTTGTGCTGATGGAAAAGCATTGTAAAAGCCTGAGTTAATTTTAACCTACTGTACACATCTGCATTTCTTTCATACTTTCTCAAGCTTAAAAGACATTAGTTTTTATCTTCTTGAGGCAGAGAAATAAGTGTTCATATGTAGTGATAGGCCAACCTGATACAGCCTGAATGACCTTCATATTTTGTAAATTACATATAATCAGTGAAACTGGCTCTGATGTAAGAGATCCCGTGTTGAAAGCTGCTAAATATTGGCCTTGGGCATATACACTAGCAGTGCAAGGGAAATGGAATACTAGAATCTGGAAACAAATAAACAACTTATACCATAACAGAAGAGGTCAACAGAAGTTAGCAAGAGACAGAAAATTATTTTGATTTAAATATGGAAATTGAATTATTGTATGCACCATGCTAGAAGAGAAAATAGTTTTAGATAATTAAATAATCTTTCTGTTACATTCCCTGAAGTATACAAACCCTGAATAATGTAGCTGGTATGTTGTCCCTATAAATTTCTCTAGAACAATGCTGTACTTCCAAATAGGAACAGCCTGACCTCTTTAATGGAAGGAATCACTGTACTAGCACAGAGAGATCACTTGCTTGGCAAAGCAGCCATGGCTTTCATACACCTGCCTCATAAGCCAAATTCTCCAAAGTTACAGGGGTTTAAATGCTTAGTGCATTCAAATCATGTTTTGGTCAGAGGATTCAGAGCTGCCTTTGGAGCTTCCTCAAGCTGCCTCAGCCGTGTGTGTGCCAGGCACAAGAGTGTGGTTTATGCTGTTCACTATGTGCTATTTAATGCAGTGAATGCCAGAAGTTAGGCTGCTCAAAACCAGAACTATTTTTTATGTTTTGTTTTGTTTTGCTTTTAAGTATAATTTGGCATTAATTGCTAGCTTTCATGTTTTATTTTCTTACCCTTTCCACTCCCTAATTGACATTTCAAAGTTTTAATTTAATTGGAATCTGAAAAAATATGAAGAAAATTCTCTTCCGAATGGGCTTTGGAAACATTTATTTCCCTGGAACTGTAAAGAGAAACCACCTTTCTACCTATCCTAATAAATAACATTCCTTGCTGGGTGAATCAATGTGAATAAAATGCTGTTGATGGTGTCAAGGCAGCCCCCTCCAATCCCATAAGTAAAATTCAATGGGAAATTTACCTGTCTGTCCTTGAATAATAGGCTGTCATGCCAGCTGACAGATTCAAGTGTCAAGAATCTGGATTGTTTAGAGAATATTAAATGAAACAACCTGGGGACAAATCCAAAACACACTGATTAACAAAATAATATATTCAAATAAAAAATCCATTCATAACAGTCACACATGAAGTCTGATAAACAGAAGGGATGGTGCTATTTCCCTGCAAAGTACCTGGAGCCTAATCTCATTTTGAACTACAGATATGTCTCACAGTAACCTGCTATGTCATATAAATTGGTTTTCTGATCCTTTTTGCACATGGTCATGGAAGGTGTATAGGGAGGAGAGTAACAGGTGGAAGAGTACCGTTGTGAGACAACCTTCTTTAAACAACCTTAATATTCCATTTAGAAGCTTCCAGAATAAGAAAGGTGGAGCCAGTATTTAATTACTGTGACTAAAATTGTGTATTTCATCAACTGTAAACAAAATAAATCACATTTCTTATGATGAAATATTATGCAAATATTTACTTTTGATTTTGAGAATGCCAGAAAATTAGAGTCCTGTTATATTATGATTAATCGATTCAGAATGCTTCTTGAATAATTTTATGTTTAATGAGAGTCCATTAATTCAATTTGTTTTCTGTTCTCTTTTCATAGAAACCATAATGGTCTCAGGTGAAAATTTAAACTGTGTTTCATAAAATATAGATCTTTAGAAAATACGTTATATTTCTAAGATTTAGGGACACCCTTTAGAACAATGCAGTTTCAAAGAATTGAGATTGATTCATGTGTTTCAGATAGAAAAAGCTGTTTCAGTGAATTTGTACTTTTGCCTGCCTGCAAGAACCAGAAAAGTAATTAGAATAAGAACTGGTATAAGACATGGTACACAGGCAATGTCTCTGTAAGTCTCTATGCCAGCCTGAAATATGTCACATAGATACACAGCACCCATCCTGTGCCCTGTTTCTGGCAGTTATCAGGAAACTATCACTAGCTGGTGATTAATTAAAGGAGGTACACCTGAGGTTGTTAGGACCAGTGGGCATTGGCAACAATTGAGTTGACTTTTTTGCATATGTCATCTTGTCAAACTGCATTAGGACACAAGTTGTCATAGTAGCTTATCCTTTATGGCAGTTGACAGGATCACACTGTGACACAATGCACATGGAACAGTGACACACAATATACCAAAATATGACAGCAAAGATGGGCTTCAGGGAAATTAAAGCAAACAAGTGTCTTGAAAAATGTACACAGAAACACACTGTGGTCAGTAATTTGCATTAAATGGAAATTCCTCACTTTACACGAACATGTGAATGCCACCAGGACCAGGACTGCACCTAAATCTCCTATTACAGTCAGTGTGAGTGGAGGAGACAGAGGAACTGCCAGCATGATGCCAATTGCGCTGAGGGAACAGACTATAGGTTTATGGAGGTCCATCTCTACACCAAATAAAGAATATATTCAAACATGCTGAACAAATATGTGCTTTCCCCAGAACTGAGAGTAGATAGAAATGGCAGGACTCAGTGAGTCCCTTGGAACTGTACTTAAGCCATGACTTTTGAGCTATACATGTATACAGCTGCTCTGGAAGTCAGGCAACTCGACTCAGAAGCTCCCAGGCTACCCAAAGGGATACTGTCCTGCTCTTGCAAACTCACAACTGTATTTTGCCTCTCGTGACTAGGCAGGGAACAGGAAGAGATGCAATTCTCAAAAATTTTGGCAAGGGATGCAAATACTCCTAACCCTAAGATGCAATTCTCACAAATTTTGGCAAGGGATGCAAATACTCCTAACCCTAAGATGCTCAGTTATTATATGATTCCCTTTGCCTTGTCCATAATTTGATGTTGCTAGTATATGAAAACTGATGCAATATGCAAGATCTACTTTATCTTGTTACTAAGGTGTGCAGTGATCTGACTGGCCTGTGGCTGTTCCTGGTCTGCCCCAAGTGTCCCTGCAAAGTACTTTCTTAGGCATCAATCTGCACTCCCTCTTGTCAAATTCCATTCCACACAAGGAAAACTACTTGATGTGCATAATTTTTCATTGTGATACATGTGATTACTATTGTTTACAGCTGTTGAAATGTGTAGTTTTATTCACAGTAACTAAATATGAGCTCAATCCTCTTCTGGGAGCCATTCGGCTGAATCCTAAAGCTGTTTAAAAGAGGCCATCTCACAGCAGTGCCTGCTTCAACATCTAACAGAATTTATCACACTTGAGGCTGAACTTTGCAGAAGTGGATTAGCTTCGTGCTTGCACCATACCATCCCTACATGTGGATGCGTTACTCCTCTCAGACCTGCTGAGCTGCAACCTCTTGCTACAAGAAGGAAGAACTGGTTTACCCTGTCCTTGCTCCTTTCTCCAGCCTCTGTGTGAAGAGATGCAAGCCCATACCCTGAGCTTTGACTTTCTGGGGACAGCAGAAGCATGATGATCCCCTTTCCCTCTACTGTCAGACAACACACTGTGCTACACTGTGCCTACAATGTGCTTACCCTAGCTGAGAAATCCTCCTCCAGGAGATCAATTTTTGCAAATGGAATCATCCTGTGGCAGATGGAAATGGTATGTTCAAAACAACATCCCACACCCATTGGTAAATGATCGTCTTACATGTGTGAATTCATTATCTCAGTAGGGGCAATACAGGATTGCGTAATGACATAATCCAAGGTCATCTTTAAGGATGAAATGAATCTGCCAGCCATGATGCATTGATTGATGAAGATAGAGTGCTGAGAAATGAATATATGATCTGCTCAAATTAAAAGAAAATTCAATTCACAGGCTGAAACAGCATTTAGGTAGCATTAAGAATGAGATAGAAACCAACAAGTCAGTAAATTCAGCAGTGAGAAGTGTGTCCTATCTGTGACTTTTCTGGTTTTTGTAAGTTTATTCTACAGTTGTAATTATTCAGCTACAGTTATCATGGGTGTTGTCATTTTTTCATTTGTGACACAGTGTTTTAAAAATGTTTGTTTTAGCACGCGCTCATAAACACAACACATTATATTTAAAGTACTCCTGAATCATACAACATGTGCCTGTGGATGCTTTTTCTAGGTATTATTTATATTTTGGTATGAACTCATTGCACAAAACAAGAAAAAATAAGGAAGGCCTTTTGCAGAAGATAACTCTGCATAATATTTTGATAACCAAGTCTGCTTATTTTGTTAGTCTCTTTGTATATACATAGATCATACAATCACCCTACCAGTCTACTCACAGAAACAGTGTTTTGGTTTCAGAGAACCCATTATCATAAAATCATAGATTCATAGAATCACAGGATCATAAAATGGCCTGCTTTAGAAGGAAGCCTAAAAATCAACTAATTCCAGCCCTCCTGCTGTGGGCAGGGACACTTTTCCCTAGACCAGGTTGCTCAGAGCCTCATCCAACCTGGCCTTGAATACTTCCAGACATGTGGCATCTATAACTTCTCTGGGAAATCTTTTCCTGTGTCTCCCCTGACCTTTGCTGTCCATGGACATTGCTTTGGTGTATTGACTTGGTCCTTTTCTCTGTTTTTTTTTTTTTTTTTAATACTTGTCATGCAATAACAATACTCAGGAGCAAAGACAAGACTGGGCTTGTCTCTACACCCAATTTTCTGTCCTGTTGGACAGAAGGCTAGAATTGCCAGCAATATAAAGACATATCACACCAGAATTCCAGTAACTAAAGTTTCAGAATGCATTGGGATGTGATTTTATATTACTTACTGCATTTTTACTGTGAAAATTTGCATCTCATTTTCCCTATTTTTATCCCTTGGACTTCTGCTGAATGTAAACTTCATTAGACACTCAGTTGCCTTTAAAAGAGGTCACAGATATCCCACCTTAGGCCTTGTAAGACTTCATAGGTCAAGAAGGAAGGTCTTTACCCAAACCAGTTTTTCCTGGTAATGTTAAATAAAGCTTGACCATTCAGAGAAGACAGTGCTGGAACAAATATCTGACATCTTTGAATACATATTTGCTATGCTGAAGTAGGAGATTTGGGGTGTGTTTTGGTATCCGTCTGGACATTTGTTTCCCTTTCTGTTTCAAATAAAACTTTCCTAGCTTTCAAAGAAACAAGTTCTTGAAAATATATATATTTCTCCAAATTATTCTATGTTGATGAAATGGATTTTATGATTGAAAAATGTTGCAATAATAATAATAATAATGTTTTTGTTGGCAAAGAAGTGGATGTCTCTAAGTGTGTGTGTATGTTATGCTAACAACCTTTCTGTCTGCTCTTACTCAGTTTAGCAGCATTTTTACTTTGAAGGGACAAAGTAAAACACTGGCAGTAACACTGTCATGAATAATAATATCAGTAATAATAAAGTTTAAAATCTTTTTGTTTTCTCCACTGTGTAAGTCAGCACACTCAAATTGCAACTGGGGGGCATGTTACTTGAGGCTGACTTTATTCTTCTTGATAGAGTGAGGGTCCTCTTAGAGTTAAAGGACATTCAAATTCATTCTCTGAAGGATTTAGATACACCCTTGAAAAAGATTCCAAAACAATATTGACCTATAAAGTACTTTATTCTAAGGGATTTATTCTGAATATCTTTTTTGTGTTGCTTCATATGAAAAACATGTTAATGCACTGAAATTGCTGCACAGCTGCAGGAAAAATGCACTTAAACCTAAAAGTGAGAAGCAAAACAAATAGAAAAGGGGATTTAAAGTGACAGGCAAAGCTAGAATAGCAAATATCTTGTTCAGAACCTGGTATTTTATGTATGGCCATTAGTTTCACAAGTGATGATTCAGTGGGAAGACTTTAATCAAGACTGGAACCCTGTGACACCAAGTGCCATAAAGCATGGACATGAAACACAGCTCCCACCTTAAACAACATCCCAGCTAACAAGTAAAATAGAGTAGAAGGAAGGAAGGAAGCAAAACCAAGGCAGGACTAGTACATTCCATGCTAATTCCATTTCCTATGACTACTGTCCTAGGATTTGACAAATCCATGTATGTCAGTTGTCTCTTTGATTTTGTTTGGTTTTGTCTTGGAAGCCAAAACTGGCAAATTTCAAGACATCTAGCTTACATCTGATAATAACACTCAGCTATATTTTTATAAAAATGACTGAATTTTCAGAGAAGTTAAGCACCCAGCTCCCAGCATTTCCAAGTGAGGCGGTCTTCCCAGACCTTTCAGAAGGATCACCTTGATGTTTGCAGTGCTACTCTAGCAATTACCTGATTTAAAAGAAGGTAGAAAACGTAATATACTGGAATGATCACTGGAACGTGCCCTGGCACAAGTACCTACTGCCAGTTTCATCAAACTGGAGCCAGAATACTGCAACACTACTACAATCCTTAGTGATGATCTTCCTAGGTTATATTCGGACCCTGTGGTGGGGTTTACATGAAATAACTACAGATATTGAAAACCTACAGTGCTCAATAAGCCAGCATGAAAAATGAATCATGGAAAAGGGGTACTTAGAGGTATATTTTATCTCACACAAAAGTGAAAGTCCAAAATTGGTCAGATGAATTTCTGTTTTACAGCAAGCTCTATCTGCATCTCAAAATCAGTTACTCCTTTTAGAAGACTAGTCCGGACTACCACTCCTGTGAACATTAACCCAAGCTTGCTACCCACTAGGTGACAAGAGTGCCTGAGTCTTCCTTGTGAATCTACTGCAAGGGGATTTAAGTCATGCAAGTGCTAATTTAATAATGATCCTATAAATAGATTGTGCATTACTCACTTGAAGCAATTCAGTACAGTACAAATCTAGGTCAGAAGTATCTTAAGTGAACTGTACCATTCCTGAAACAGAAACCTTCATTTTTCAGCTAATGAACAGTAGGTTCTATGTTAGAGGGTTTTTTTAATAATTGGCAAAATACTCGCAATTGTCCCCTTTTTAGATACATGATACGCACCTTGTGATTGCTGTGAACTAGAAGACCCCTTTTAAGGAGAGAGGGGAAAAATCAGCTGCGCATTTGTCCCAAACTTCTTTTCCAGTTGCATGCTAATTATGTATGTGTCACTGCCTTCACATATCCACCACAGAGAATAAAGGCAATTAAAAGCTTCTTACGCCAGAGATATTTGTAGCTCTAAATAGGATATTGTAACCAATATGTGCTAATGAGACCTGTGCTACTAATGTGGAGGATTTTAACAAAGCAAAAGGCTTAAAAAAATCCACATATGTTTTGGGCGAGAGGACAAAGAGCCAGAATGAGTCAGCATGCTTTGGCTTTTAGAATTTTGCAGGGCAGGATGGGAGTGCTGTCAGGGGCAAGGGGCTCTGCAGCTGCATGTGAGTAGACAGCACTGGTGGGAAAGGGAGCTACAGGCATCCTTCTGCCCTATCACATTGCTGGTCACTGTGACACATACTATTTACTGTTCTGGCATCTGTGGAGAGCAGAGACTCGTACCAAGGTTCCCAGAGTGCTCATTGACCCTGTGGAAGTGGGGCTCAGAGAAGACACTCTGAGTCTCAGAGCAGGAGGATGCCTTGAGCCCCTCCACAGGAGCCACTGCAGAGCTTGTACCCTGCATTGCAAAGGCATTCTCAAACATGTCCCCCACCATAGGGCAAGGATGGCTTGCTCTTGGTTCCCAGGCTGCTGTCTACTCAGAGACCCAGCCTGGAGGAGTTTCCAAAGAACAGGTACCTCCTGACTCTCCTGGTTAACCAAGCCAGGTTCACTCATCCTGTCATGCTATTCAACCCTGTTATTAATGTTACAGCCCTGGGAGAAGGCATCAGAGGCACGTGTTCCCCTTTCAAGCACAATCCTCTAACTGTTGGTTTGCCAGATCACTGACTGGGGCACTCACATGAAATATTTGGAAAAGGGGCTTAAATCTCCTGGGCAGACAAAAGAGCATAGGCTTTAGGACATCCATTTGCTGAAAAGATGATGTAACAATGTGCCCACTAGACAGAGAGTGATCAACACCACACTGTGGCTCTGCCTTAAAGGCAAGGGGAATCACAGCTTCATTTTCAGCAAGGAATCCAGCCCACAAATCTTCAGTTCACCCCAATATCACCTACAGGATGGAGGAGTTGGACATGGACTTGCTAGGTTCCACACATTGGATTGATTAGATGGATCTAGCCACATTATGGTTGCTTACAGTTGCAGCTGATCTGGGTGCATCCACCTGGAAAAAAAATCTCAGCACTTCAGGTTAACACAAAAGGAAACCTTTTTCAAGACTGCAGTTCTGGACTGGTGCACATTTTAGATTTGGCTCAAAGTCAACAAGTAACATGTCAACTCCTGATTTGTATCCCATTATAGCCAGCTCCCAGCAACAAAATTCTTACTAGCTTTAACTAGAAAAGGTTACAGCTCTCAGTATTGTTGCTTATTTCAGAGCTGTAATACCATGAACGACCTTGCTTTGTAATCTCATACAGAGGAAAAACACATTTATGCTGAGGCACCAATAGTAGAAGTGCCTGCTGGACAGACCAATATTTTCCAAACCACGCTTGCTTAAAGCATAAATAAACGACAAATAAAATCAACGTATCCCTTTGTTTTGTAAAACTGGAATGGAAAAGAAAGCAGCCCAATTGATCACTGTTATGTTTGGTCTCTCAGGAGTCATTATGCCTGAGGAAAAAAAGAAAACCCTATCAAAGCCAGAGCTGCATAATGCCTTTCGGGTGATGTTGCTTACAAAGAAAGATATGAATCACTGTTGTTTTTCTACCTGTGAGTTGGACCATTAGCTTTAAAACCTTGTAGAACAAATAAATGCCACTTTTGTTTCTGAAAACAACCTAATCTAACATAGAGCTAACATTTATTTTATTGCATAATAAGAAAAACCAAGAAGGATAAATAAAAAGGCAAGAGGGAGAACGTGAATTTGGAGAAACAGGTACGAAGAAATAGTTGATATTCCTGAAAGAGTGCTTTGGCTCATAAAGGATAAAGGTGGGAATGAGTATTTTACTTTTTGTTTACTGGTATAATCCCATGAAAAAGCAAGTACTCAAAATAGTACTGTCCTATCTTTAGAGACATATTTCATTTTGCCTTCTATGGAAAAACTGAACAGAAGGGGAGGATCCTGGCTGCTGTCATTGAAGCTGTTTCAGTCAGAGTGAATAAAAAGCACAGCTGCCAGAAAAGATACAAAGTGTAATGTCCAAATATTCATTTTCTCATTAAAATAGGGCTTTATTGCTAGTGGATGCAAATAGGCTGGGAGATTAATTTCTCCTTGCACTGAGAAACTAACAATGGAAAATATCATTCTGATATCAATCAATACAAATAAAGCAAAGATTCAATCTTACCACCACAGAGAGTGTATTGGTGCTGGTCCAAAGTTCACTGATACTACACTGGGGCCAATTTTGAAAAATTCTTGGTAGAATCCCGAGCAGAAATGCCATAATTGCAGAAGATTCCTCAGAAAAATAGATTAGTCACAGTATTTTAAATAACTTTATCCTTCAGGTTTGCAGAATTTAAAGTAAAAATACAGATCATAGTCCAGAAAAGAATTTTAGAAAAGCCTTTATAGCCATAGAAATATGTGATTGATGCAAAATACAAAAACAATAAAAACCCTACTGTTGCTTAAATGGTCAAATTTGGCCAAGCTAGTTTAAGGTTAATACCTGCTTTTAGTCTACCATAAGCCCAGCAGGGGTGAGCTTTACATGGTTGTGAAAGGAATTGCATGGTTGAACTATTGGCCTTCCCTACAGGGACTAGAAGTTGAGGACTGCTCTTTTCATTGGCCACACACAGTATGGGACAGAGGCGTCTCAGAGTTATCTCGCATTTAATAACCAGCTGCTAGCTGAGAGTACAGAATTAGATGCCTGCAATCATTAAAAAAGGTGAATTAGGTGACTCAGAATGGCAATCCAATCAAACCCACATACTGCGCTGCCTTGGGCTAGGAAGTAAGAATTACTCTTCAGGCACACACCTGGGACATGTGTCTGAGACCGTTCCTTTTCCGTCAGTCTGCCCAGCCTTCGTGAAACAGCTCTGCTCAGGGACAGCAGCACACCTTCCCCAGGTAGACACCTACAGCCTTCCTTCAGCGACTTGAGTGCTTTCTCTGAGACTTTCCTCTGGCAGTAGCTCACTTCCACTCCCAGCTGGGGTGTGGGCTACAGCCAATCCCTGTGATGACATCCCAGTCACAGGACATGCACCCCACACAAATGCTGGAGAGGTGCAGTTCAAGGATCCAAACTCCTTTCTTATAGTCAAAACTCACTCATGATTTTCCTCAATAAAGACATAATAATATTACACTGTCAGCCTGAAGCAAATTAGTAAAGTATTACAGTCCTTCATCAACTCCCTCTCCTCCACTCACAGGCTAGATTACATTTCTCCCTGCCATAGTCACCTGGCCCTTGCCCTCAGCTTTTCTCTTGGCCTGTATTTTTATCCATTCCTGCCTAATACTGAACCACAGAGCCTGTTACAGCATCTGTCTTCTCTGATAGATTTGCAATTTTGTCCCAACAGAACAGCACAGTCACAAGTTGAGCATGGAGGACCTCACCCGGGGCCAGAATTTCCCTGCTGGAGCTATCCTATTTATAAAACCCAATGAGGTGATCCAAGCACCAGAGCACTTCAGTTTAACTGTATGTGAAATCATGTCAAAAAGGTAAAATGGAGAAAACCTTGTCACTGCAAGCAACACCACCTGCCTGACCTTTGGGGATTAAGTATCAGTATGGAGGCTACTTCAGGAACCCCCCTTTAGCTCCTATTTGAGTTCCTGTATAACAAGGGTAAATTCCAAGCCACCCCAATGCAATTTCAGGGTTTGTTGAGCACCACAGATGTCCCTGTTGAGGCTGGTTGGCCTCACTTGAGAGAGAAGCTACTGCTACTCTCCCGCAACCCAGCTCCCAAGTGATGGCAGCAGCTGGGCTTAGTTAAACAGTTACCAAGCAAAAGTCATCTTCTGGCTCTGCTCTGCAAAAGTTTTTTCTAAATATTATTTAATTCTACTAAAAGGGCAAAACATTCTCTTGAGAATAATGATTTGGCTCAGTCAGTCAGTAGTGTGTTTTGAGTATTGCTGGTCTATTTTAAGTGAGATTGATTATCTGGATCTTCATTTATTAAATCTGTATATTTTGCCTTATTTGTTTATATTTATTTTTTTTATGGAAAGGGAATAAATGCTCCTGTAATTCACAGACTTAAAAATAATTTATACAACACTATTACTTATTTTGAAGCCTACTTCATGGTATATGAAAAAGCCTTTTCATGCTTTTGGAAAGTCACAACCTGAAAATCAAAGTCTTGTAGGAAGAATTATCTGCAGTGAAGACCAGTTTAAAAGCTCTGTGTTGTGAAGACAGGTTTTTTACTTACTTCAATTTGATTTAAAGACTTTTAACAGTCTGTTCCCTACATCTTTGTTGTGGTTTTGATTTTGGC
>VYZT01054795.1:0-27847 GCA_013400735.1 Pomatostomus ruficeps
TTCCTACAGGGTTAAAGGTGATCAAGTAAAGGTTGTGAAGTGTTCCCAGCAGATCTGAGTGGTCAGTCTCCTCGCTGGCTGTGCACCGCTGGAAGTGGCAGAACAATTCTGAAATGCACTGTAATGTCTGGGTTGAATGCAGGAGCCACAGGGCAAAAGTATCCTCATTGGCACCATCTGACTGCAGACCTTCCTCTTGATCTGGATCAGAAAACTGACAAAGTGCTCTAACCAACAAGTTTGTTGCTTCATGCTCGGAAATAAAGAAAAGAAGACCCTTTTGTGACTGTGCCAGGAAACGCAATATATCTCGGATAGCTTGAAGCACACCTGGATGTGCACCTGTCACTGGAAGAGACAGTAGCAAAGTAATGCATTCCAAGAAATGATGACTGTGAAGATACCTGGAAAAAAAAAACCAAACCAGGAAAATAATCAGCAATGCTACACATATTTGTCAATACTGCACAGTAACATTATATAAAACTACATACCCCCTAGCTTCAGTACTTGTTGCTCTGCAGACCACGAGAAATAATAACTAATTATGGAGTAGTACAAAATTTAAACCTTACAAAACATAATTGTTATAATATTTACAAGAAATAAACTCTGAAATTCTGATCTCCATTAAAAAAACAAACAAAAGAAACCCTCAACCCTGTCTACACACAAAACAGGACACTATGCTTTATTAAATTTGCTGCATCTGAATTGTCATCAAGGCCAGATTGAATGTTTTAAATGTGCTAGGAAACCAATCATTATAGCACGTCTAGCAGTCAATTTTTGAAGACTCTTTGCATGTAGATACTTATATTCAGCCATGACCTACACCACTGCTACCAAAAAAACCTGTCAGCATTTACAGAAATACTTTCTAGACAGAAACTTGCTAACAGAGAAAGAACCCATAGGAAGTTTTAACTGGCTAAAGGCAGGCAGGCAGGCCTCAGCTCCTTTGCCTGTGCTTTGAAACAGTGAGCCACGCTGACACAACTGCATGATTTCTGAGGCCAGCTTGCACCTTGCCACCTCAGCGTGCAGACTGAGGGATTCCAGACCTATTTTACCCATACACAGCCATGTTCCAAGATGACAAATGAAACACTCTGGATTTACAACCATTTTCAAACTGGACAGAGCCTAGCATAACCTGTCAGCATCTATGAAAGCAACTGAAGGGCAAGCATGCTACCAGTAATAGGGAGATGTTAACTTCTGGCTAGGTACATTCTAGGTTGACTGAAAGCCAACAGAGTAACAGGTATATTAACTTATCAAACTCTCTCAGACTTTGTATGCACAATCTAGAACCTTCCAATAAGGAATTAAGTGAAATATCTAGCAATGTGTTATTCAACAAAGTCACCCCTGAAATGTATCTCTATCAAACTGGAGGAAATACACTCTAGAAATTGAATCTGCAACTGCCATACCTGAACAGGACAGGGTAAGGATCATCCCTTTCTGGAGGGCCTGTAATGCGTGCCATGGTTGGGAAAGATTTCACAGGTGGCTGAATCATTGTATGAGGAGCAGTTTCCATCAAATGGAAGATCTCTTCAAGAAGACTAACAAGTTTTTCCATCTCTCCTTCGCTTATATTAGAAGATTCCAAAAGATGATCCATGTCCATAGGAGCCTCCACATCATTTTCATATTCTTGGTTGGTTCTTTCAAGTCCTGCCAAGTCCTGGTCCTGTTCTGGCTCTGTGTGATTAGGAAGAGGAGGAGTGTTCTCTGCTAACTGATCAACCACCTTTTTAATGTCTGACAGAATCTCATAGAAGTGACATTTCTGGAGAATTGCAGAACCAGCTGTAACAACTCGCACAGTCTGATCTAGCAGTATGAGTTCCAGGAGTTTTTGATAACCACTTTTTTCATGTACATCTGCGCCACCTCTTAGAAACATTTCCATTCCCTCAGTCATACTAATGACACTATCCAAAGCTTTAAAAGCATTAAGTTTAAGGGAGGATGATACATGATCTGCAAACAATAGTTCAAACAACACATTAATAACTCCTGCCTGCAAGAGTGCTGTTATTCCTTGAGTCCCACATTCTCCTAACGAAGATACCAATTTTGTCCCAGCTTTGAGCTGTCGAACATTCAAAGCAATGGGCTGTTTGAGAGCCACCTGAAGGTTTAAAGCTTGCAAGGTCCAGTCTACTAGTTGGGTAATATAGTCTTGCTTTGCGTCTTTCACCAGCAGGTAGCTCAATTCTTTTACTATTAAACTTGGAATTTCTTCTAATGCAGTGACCCACTTTGCACCCCTTTCCTCTTGATATAATTCCAACAGTTCAGTTAACTTAACTGAGCCTTCCACTGCCCCTGAATTTTCTTTTTCTGGGTCTTGGTCCTTTATTTTAGCAACTTCATTTTCAAATACAGTCTTGTAAGGGCAGCTGAAGTATAAAAGTGGTCCAAGCTCCTTTTCAAAAGGTTCATATGTCACAGGAGGCACAGATGCCAGATCCTCGGGAGTATATTCAATATCAAAGCTTGGATACTTAAATGTTTCACGTTCCAGATCAGCAATTACATCTTCATCACTTGAAATCTGCTCATAGCCATCATCTCCTAAAAAGAGAACGATTACATTACCAAATCAGTTATGAATAAACCAGTTCATAACTGTAGAGAACATCTTCCAAATAAAAAGTAATGATTTATTTTATACAAATATTACTAGCCAGAGAGCAATCATACACTAACATACAAAAAGCCTTCTCTTTCAAGACATGAGTGAAAGCCTCATCTGACAGGGTTTTTATGTAACAATAGAATAATTTAAAAGAAAATATAAAGCAAAAGGTTTAACTAGAGTACACATTATTACAAGTATATTGTCCGATTTTCTTCCTGTGATTGTATCTATCATAAAACTTCTAGCCTGAAATTTTTGCATAGACATGAGTGGGAACTTTAAGTAATACAAGAAGATGACTAACTATTACATAAACAACTTCATTTGGTTTTTACTTAAGAAATAATCTTTCACTACTTTCCTACATTTTTAAACAAAACATAACAAGATTGAATGTTCATTCTCACCTATACAACTGTATCTATTTTCCTCTATTTATACAAAGTTTTACTATAAAGGAATAAACATTTCACAGCAAAATACTGTTCTTGAGAGATGTCAGGACCACAGATAAGGCAATGTTGTAATGACCAAAGGAAAAATATTCAGTTTCCTTTGCACATACTCATCATGAAGGTACTGCCACAAAATTTCATAAACCTCTCTCTTTTTGTAACTCTTCGCAACTTACCATCACCTTCTTCCTCCTCTTCACCCTCTTCTTCATCTTCATCATCTTCCTCCTCCTCCTCTTCTTCCTCATCAGCGATGCTCTCTACTGTATGACCATCATCATCATCGTCGTCGTCGTCGTCCTCATCCTCCTCCTCCTCAACATCCACATCATCATCATCTTCCCCTTCCTCTGGCTGATCTTCCTCTACTTCTCCATCATCAGAATATTGGCTTTCTTGATGAATGGATGTTCGATCAGGAGAGATCGGCTCAAAGTAATCCTCCCTATGGTCTACATCATCTTCTTTTTCCCCAATCACTAAAAATAGATACAAAGCTTCAGAAATAGGAGTACTTTTCTGAAATCCAAAGGTATTAGACAGGACTGAACCTATGAGTAGATCCCATCTGGCCCCACACACTTGGGCTGACCATTCCCTCCTTGATTATTCAGGGTTCACTCTGCTCCCTGTGCCTGTCTTCCAGACCAGGGTACCTGGAGAGCAGCTGATCTTCCTGCTAAAGGCTGAGGCAAAGAAGTCATTAACTACCTCAGCCTCTTCCACATCCTCTGTCACCATGTATCCCCTGGCATCCAATAAAGGAGATTCTCCTCAGCCCTCCTTTTTGTTTGCTAATGTGTTTATAGAAATATTTTTATTTTCTTTAATGGCAGTATATATGTTCTTGGTTTCTGCATTACATATACTAGAGATGCAAAAAAAGCATCTTGAAAATCTTCAAGTGATTTGACTGAACACAATTCAGCAAGACTATGAATATATAGAGTTCTTGGCACTTTTAATCAATACAGACACTGGGTAACCTGACAGATGCTGCAGAATAATGGGGAAGGATAATGGATACCAGAGTCAACAAAATATTTATCTAAAACATGAGCAGCATGTTCAAACAGTGTACTGGTCAACAGCCAATATTCTCAACCTACTATCTTTTAAAATTATGCAATTTAACAAAGCCAAATATTTTTTTTCAAATCCCTTTCCTAAAATGGAATCTGTCCAGCAGAAGTAACAGCAGACAGGAAACTTCACACTGAGCAGGAACACAGAATTCTGCCTCCTCTAAGCAGTGTTGTGCAGCAAATAAAACACAGTCTGTTCTCATTCTACCTGACACTGGCATAGGTTCATCCTCATCATCATCAGGAGGAGGAGGGCCTGGAGGTGTCCTTGGTCCCCTAGGTTGTGGTCTTGGAGGACTGCCATTGAACTGGTCTTCTTTCTCTCCATCAACTATATTTATTGGGAAAATAAAAACTTGCCATTTAAGGAAATCACAGGAATAAAAGCAGGAAATTTTTGAGTTTCAGTGCTACTTTGGATGAGGGAACATTGCCAACTTTTATCTTTATTCTGCATTATGTAAGGCAGCTTTCTGAAGTCGCTTTTGATAAAGTAATTTTTGATGTAAACAAGAACTATATCAATAAACAAGCTTATTAACACTATTGATTTCTTTATACAATACATGTTTAAAACTTATATGAGTAATTGCCAGTTTCGGTTTTGAGACTACTCATATTGTAACTCTACCAATAATAACTGAATTGCTTTTTCAAAAAAATTTGCATTTTACTCAACTGGCTTTTACAGTTTATAACTGTTCTTTACTGCACATAGTATTTAAATTTTGCAGTCTTCTGGCCATACCTTGAACAACAGTTCTAACGTTAAATCTAAAACCAAAATTGAAGCAGAAACTTGACCATGGATTCTATTCATGGCCTTTCTAAAACCAGTGCCAAGCACTCTTCTGTAATATACTTTATACAAGTCAGATAAGGAAAGTTAACTATGACCATGAAATTTTCTTGTTATGATTTTAACACTATTCTAATAACTTCTTTTTTATATTCCAATCATCTACATTTTAATGAGTTCACACAAGTTAAACTGCATTCTGACCATCCAAACTAACTAGGAACAGATCAAATAAACCACTCTCATAAAAGCACTGGATGAGACCCTACTTAAAACCATTCAATATAAATCTAGAAGAAAATATGAAACTAAAGACATAAAAAAAAACAAAAATGAAAGCCACTGAAATCTAAAATGCGAAAGAACTGGGGAGTTGTTTTCATATGGGATACTGTAACACTGATTTTTAAAAGAGAAAAGTCCTTGTCTTCTCCCAAGGCTCACCATGCTTTGGATTTCTTTTCAGTCCAGGCTGTTGCTGGGGAGGTGGAGGTGGAGGGGGTGGTGGAGGAGGTGACTCTCTCTCATGAGTTATTACCCTGTCAACTGAGCCATATATTGCCAAAGTCAAACAGTTGTACCACCCTCTAAGAACCAATCCATCCGTGTTGACCTGGTGGTTTTTCAAAAAAGAAAAAAAAAAGAGAAAAAACACTTAAAGTCAATTTCAAAAACGTTGCTCTAGTATCATTGTATCAGTATCTGCATAAAAGCCCAAAGGAAAACCCAACATTAAAATACCTCTTTACCTCACATTTTGAAATCATCGCCACAAATAATCTTTCTCTAAAAGCATTAAATTCCTTGCAGTATAGCTATTGCCTCAAAAGATCCCTAATCTACTACAGCCTATTAATGCGAAAAAACCAAAACAAACAAACAAAAACAACAAAAAAACCCCAAAACACAACCCCAAAACCACAACCCTAAGCAGACTCTAAAGTAATGAGTATCTAAACTACAGGCAGGTTTTATGATAAGGTTTGAAACAATGAACACTTTACACAGTGCTAACACACCACATCCATATTTATACCTAAATGATAGATATGCAGGGAAAGAAGAGGTTCAGAATTGCACTGCATTACCTTTGCATTGGGCCTGAAAATAATTGAAGTGTTTTCATCATATTCAAGGCTATTAAATAAAAGATACAAAGTCATTTTTCATTAATAGAAAGCATGTTTATAGAAATAAAACACAGCAATACTAATCACACAAGCCGACAATAAAACACTGAACAAATACATACAAGAGTGTAAAACCACTTATTTCCACAGAATTCTTTGCATTAATATATATGGGCTGTGTAAATTTTAAAATAACAGACACTTTTCTTATTTTAAGTATAAACCTCGGTCCTTCCACACAGATTAGAGGAAAAGAACAAGAACACAAACTAGCAAAATCCAAACCAAACATGAAAGTCATGGGAGACACAGGATTTTCTAATGTTCATTTTCTGCACTATAAATATTTCCAGGAAGAAAAGGTAGATAATGAAGTCACACACTAATCTTGAAAGGACTTACCTTCCCAGCCGATCAAAAACTGGGGCACTTGGTTTGCTGACATTGTTGAAAAACAAGTCCAGTTGAAAAGAATGGGGGGATGTCTCTCTAGCAACAGAATAAAAGTAAAAATTAAATTAGGTCAGTTCCTTATCAGAGTAAGCAGGACTACCAAGGGAAAAAAACCCACAAAATTATACTGTTTAAGTAACTCCCCAAAATAATTACAAGTTCAGCAAACACATAAATGCATTTTACATTTTTATGTAGTAAGCTCTACTGAGATACAAAAGTTCAACAAAAAAATAAGAGGAAGGTTTTCCTGAATCTGATACCCGGTATCTTTCACTTACCCATAAGCCCTGTTGTCTGGCAAACTTGTGTGAGCTCTCACTCCGGGAGGAATGACACGGACTTCATTTATGTAAACCACGCATGGAAAACGAACTACATCAATATTGGTACTTTGCTACAAAACAAAGAATAAGCAAAGTCTAGAAAATGTAAAATGCAAACAACATAATGTACTCATATTCTCTACTAATGAAACTAAGGTTGCCATCTTAATAATAAAATACAATTCTGTAAAATGCTAAACACTGATAAACGCTGTTAGAAAAATGCTTTTTTAAAATATAATCTGGGCACTTTTCATATACTTAACACTATTTTTTCAGAGAAAATGTTACTGGTTTATTTACTTAATTTACCACCTTTATTTGCAAGAATCTTTTAAACAGTAACAGGTTTTTTCCAGACAGAAGGTACGTGTGGTTTAATTTTAAACATTAGCAAATTTCACATTTCAAATATAATTTTAAAAACTATAATGATACTGTAAGTCAGTTTTGCTAGACTGTACAAAAATTCCATATGATGTTTATTTTTCCAATTTTGCAACACCTGAAAACCTTTTGCAAATAACATTTCTGTTTACCACACAGAAACAGCAGGTATAAAGAATTCTTATACACTCCAAAGAGATGTTTGAGCAAACCAGAAAGTTATAAAAGTTACAGTGACTTTCCATGTAGCAGCTACCAAACAATTAATGCTGGAAGTCTTCTCTCACTAAATTCACTGCATTAGCTCTTACTACATTTATCCATCATTTTTACCACATATATGCTCATAAAACAGTACACATGCCTAACTTTATGTTCAATTGTAAATATATAAAGACTTTCTTAACAAAAGCTCAGAATCATGTTTCTATTTAGCAAGCTGAATTAGCAGACTGATAGGAAAAAACCCCAAACCACTGATCTAGGTGTCTGCTAACACCACGAAAAATGAAAGTTAAAAATCAAGTTATCTGCAGTCAAAATGTATCTCTTTCACCACAACCAGAAAGCAAATGAAACCAGCACAAGGCAAGGAAGTACTAAAATTTTTAGAAAGCTAGCAAACAATAAAACAGACAAAGTGGAGTTTTAGAAAAAGTTTTTAAGATATGGTTTTGGGCTTGTATTACTATCTTCTAACAAGAAAAATCTATGCAGACACTTTAGCACACAATACAACACCCTGGCCTGTGGGCTGACGTGTCAGAAGCTGGATGGTGGAATCAGAGGAATCCTGCTAGGACAGGGAACACAGATGCATGAACAGGAACAGGGCGAGTACAGCCTGGAGTGAGGGCTGTGGGAGCTCCTCTGTGCCTCCAAAAGAGATCTGAGTCATGTGGAAGACTCAGATTTCTGGAGGAAGGGCTGCTGATGGGGAGCTTCATCCCTAGGAGCACTGCCCAAACAAAGACAAATTCCTCTTTAAGTGATACAGGATTATGCCCTGACAGCCACACACCAACAATCACCAAAACAGTAAGTGAATTCAATCCACTTCTCCTACAAAACGTTAAAAAAGACCCTACATCAGAACTGCTCAACAGTAGTTAAACTACATAGCTAAGCCAAACAAATAATTTTATTCAAAAAAAAAGCAGGACTTTTCAAGAACTCTAAGTTCCAGTGCAACACCATAATCCATGTAGCAGAAGAATTAGCATAACATAAAGAAGGCTTTCAAGAAACATGTAAAATACATGAGGTTTACGTTTGGAAAATGGTACTGGCAAGAATGAGAGTGACAGAAAATTATTAAAAATTAACACGATTAAAAATGTTCAACAAGATAAGGTCCTGGAGAGGAACAGAAGTGGCTCCCAGGGGAACAGCAGTGGCTAGCATTCCATGTCTAACATTGTTTTAAATAGCGGAATTAAAAATATATTTGGGCCTAGTTAAACCAGACAGCTAGAAGACTCCTGAATAACTTTTCAATGGCATTTAATTGCAGCATGAGCTCAAATACTCAATTTTCTTTCCCTAATGCCTATCCATGAACACAGTCGAGTTATTCTATGACTCTGTAACATCTTTCTCAGGTTACAGCACACAATTCACTTTTCCCCGAATAGTCCCATTCTTCCTCCCCGAACAGCACATCAAGCTGAGCCCCGGGCAAACCTACTGCAATAGCAGCAGTTTCAAAGATGCTCAGGATCCTAACAGCCTCAAAGCGGAACATTTGCACGATCTACCACCGTCAAAAAAGCTTGGAATACTCATTTTGTGCGTGATGCATGTAAAATGAAATCTAAGGGAGTATCTCACAAACATATAAATATCCCTCATCATCGTCAGCTACACAAGAGCATCAGGAATCTCACAAGCGGCAGGGCATGGCCCTTTAGTCGACTTCTTCCATTACCGCCTTCTCGAAGCACGTTCATTTTCTTTGTTCTCCACTCGCCTCTGCTCCCCATCACCTCTAAATCCTCGCTCCTTTCCCACCAACCTCCGGCCCCGACCAGCAGCACCCCGGGCTGCCAGGACAGCGGCGCGAGCAAGGCTTCGTGTCAGGCGAGGCGGGGAGGAGGTGGCAGCCCCCCCTTGACGGCACCTGCTCCGGGGCTGCTCCTGCGCGACCGCCGCCGCCGCCGGGGCCCGCCCCAGAGGGGGTTTTGCGCCCCGGGGAGGCCCCGGCGCGAGCAAGGAGGTGTGGGCAGTAGCCGAGGAAAAGGGAGAGGAGCGGGAGGGAGGCGAGAGGGTGGACCCGCGCCCCGTTTTACCTCTGCGCTCTGGTGCTTGAACGTGTCCAGGAACAGCAGCTCGGTGGCGGCATCCGCCGCCATCTTGCCCGGGCGGCGGGGGACGCGCTTCCGGCGCGCGCGCGAGCGCTTCCGGGCCGCGCGGGNTTCACCTGCTAAAACTCGGGCCGCAGTCGGGGCTGTGAGCAGCGGGGCGGTGCCCCCGCTCTCCACAGACCCCAGTCCCCGCTGGGCGTCACCTCAGTCCGCGCCGAGCCTTTGCCTCCGCTCGGTTTCAGAAACTCAGTGCTGGCTAATTTCAGCCCCGCCTGAGAAATTTCCTTTGCAGCCTTTTCCGTGCTTAAAACAAAGTCTTTTCAGGTGTAAGAAGGTGTCGCTTCTCTGAAGTTCGTGTAGCACAGCTCCTTTCCGCAGAGCCAGACGTACCTATTTAGCATCCATCGCCTTTCTGCAACAGCAATCAAGTTGTACAAGCACTGGGGACACCATGAAACCAAAGCCAGCCCGTGGCCAGGAGAATGATGTGAAATTAATCTTACCCAAGCGGTGTTGGTTACACAAGTTTTCTGTACGAGCGCTGTGTCTGACAGCAGAGGTGCACCATGTGCCTTTGGAGGAAGCTGTGAAAAGATGTGTTACATCTCTAAACTGAAGCTTCAGCCAAATATCCGCACTTTCCTTAATAGTGATAATTATGCCTTGCTGTCTGCATCTTGTTTCTGAAACAGCTGCTTAATGAAATTCACTGGCTTATGTGCATATTAGGACTTCACAAGCCCCTTTTTTGTTTCAATACCTGAGCTTGCTGCTCTCTCAGCACTCCAAACTTTCACTTACACCAGGAGCAGTAGTCCTCTAGGTTGTACTCCACATGAAAATGTTGCATCACTTTAAATAAGGCTGTGGTTCAATATATCCATTTGCAGTGGTGAAACTAGTTCAGGAAGTTCCTGTCCCCACAGCACGTGTTGGGGAGCTGGGCCACAACATGCAATTCCCCAACCAGTTCTACTGGCACACCTGAAGAGGTGTTTTGTGGCAGTGCAGGGAGACTCATCAACTAGAATTTCTTCTCAGTTCACTGAAAACATGGTTCTGCCTCATACTATTTGAACAGATGTAGTTAAAGTACAAATCCATTTAAAGAAATATTTCAGAATTTGAAAACCAAGGGGCATCTTTGGCCATGCTGGCAGATTTGCCTGCTGTCATTCTTGCCCCAGCCTGGATCCCTCTCTCATCCTGATGAATTACCAGATCTAAACTCTGGAAGTAAAGTACAACAACTTCATGTGGAAAAAAACCCCAACCCTTTATATGTATTTTACTAAAGTAGCACAATGCCTTTTGACACTTGGCATAGCTTGTTTTGATCATGTTTATGAGCTCTTTGGAGACTTCTGTGGGGCAGTAGCTTTGCAGATTTACTCCAAACATGGGCATCATCATGTGTGCCATTGTGCCAGAGGAGCGCGGTCCCAGGCAGATGACTTCTCTCCTGGGATAGCCTGGAACAGTATTGCAACCAGGTCAGCCAGTGCGAGTTGTTTCAGTAACTGGCAGGGGAATTCCAGCTCTGCATTTTTATCTGCAGTGACTCCCTCGCTGCTGGTAACAGCTGCAGCTCTGGACGTTAACAGAATCAGCTTTGCAGGATTAAATTCAGACGGCTCTAAATGCAGTGTCATTGACTTCAGCACATGGCTGGGCTTACAGGTCAGGCACTTCCTTGCTGCAAGGTAGAACAGCAGTGCTTGAATGTCACACACAGTTGCATGACATCAAGAAACAATTTGGGTATTTTGGGGGGTATTTTCTCCACTGATGAAAGTGGAAAAAACAGAATTTGGTTAGGAACAGCAGTTATCTTAGAGACATTAAAAGAACAGTTGGTGGTAAACATTAACACATTCAAAAAATAATGATACAGCTGATTCTCCAATTTCAGTTGTAAAAAGCTGATATTCTGGAAGGAAACTGGGGAAAAGTGATACAAGTGGGATACTTGTCACAGACTAAAGGTCTGTGCAGGAAAGGATAACAGAGTTGCAGGTGGTATTGGGGTGAAGACCCTCCCATAGAGGAATAGAGCAGGGTGGGAGATGCAGAACTGGCAGAAAAAATCTGGACATATAGTGAAGTGAAAAGTCACAGGTTTGTTCAAATAAACTGTGAGGAAGGGGATCAATGGGTGAAAGAAGGAAACTTCAGAAAAATAGAGGAAATACAGAAGAGGGCTCATGAGTCTCTTATAGTGCTTGGAGGGGGGATGTTAGGACCAGCTCCTTGGCAAGAATGGTGGGAGTTGTTTCAGAACTGTCCTGTTACAGAAAGTGGAACAAAAGGACATGTGGTGGGAAATCACCAGAACTAATACAAAAATGACAGAAAAACAGTTACATCGAGATTAGCAAAAGGGCTGGGCAGACAGACAGCAGGCAGGAAACAAAATAAATACCAGAGAGGAGATCAGTACAGCTACAGTGTGCTGGGAGGAGCCTTGAGAGGTCGCCTTGCTTCAAAGCACCCTAGTACCTTCCTGTAGATAATAACACTGATGTCATCTGGAAGGTGACACTTCATGCAAAGACTATGCTCAACCAGTCCCAGGACAATGGAACAGCCAAGGAGAAGCATCTGGAATGGGAGTACACAAATGCCAAGAGCCTGGGCAACACAACACAGGAACCTGACCAACTGGTGAATGTTGTCAGATCAGATGCTGCAAGCATGCAAGAAAGAGGGTGGAATCAGAACTGTGACTGGAAAACAGGTGTTTTAGGGAATGTGTTAGCCAAGAAAGAGAAAAATAAAAGGTAATGGCATTACAGTAGCACTTAGTGACAAGCAGTTTAGTAAACAAATAAATAAATGAAACAAGAGTTAGCCAGTAACCCAAAAGACATAATGGGAATTAAAAATACTTTCAGGGTACAGTTTCATTTTTGGAAGGGGTTACTATATGTAATGCAGCCTGCTGTGGCAATAATTTGGGGAGCTTCATGCTCCCAGACAAGACAGGATGAGACAATAAGGCAGAAGAGCGAAGAAAAAAATAAGTGCCTAAGCTAGAACACAGCAAATCACAAGTAAAGGAACAGGTGCCCATCCAAAAATCATTCTCACAAAGACAAGGGCTGCATCTCAAAAGCCAAGCTGGCACTGAGAAAGAAACTGCCTAGGACAGATGATTAAGTTTCACTGAAAGATGAGCAGCCAACCAAGCCAGAACTCTCTGTCTGGTGTGCTCCACTATGAAGTAATTTCAGAAACATAGTTCTGGATTTTTGTACTAAAGTATAAATGTTTTTCTAAGAAGTTGCAGTAAACTAAGACCTGAGGGAAACTGCACAAAGAAATCCTGTGCCATTGGATCCTTCTGCTCCAGGATAAGCAGATCTCACAAAGCAAACTCCCTATGTGAAGAGCAACCCCACTCCTCAGATGCTGAGCACAGATCAGCTGCAGCCACTGAGGACATACACCCCAGATCTCCACAAATGTTTTATTCAATGCATCAAAAGTTGGAAGACAGATGCACAAAGAAAACCAGGTGCTCTAACCCTCCAACAAATAGGGCACAATTAGCTTAGGTATTTCCTGATACCAGATTCACATGGCAAATTTCAGCTACTGCTTTTAAAAACCAGAGGGATTAATTCGACATTTTAACCCCTCAAATTTCAGTCTCTGCTACCAGTGAATGACAGTTCTGAAATCTTAGACCAGAGAGAGTGAAAATTACTGCAGCCTTCGTGTGTCATGCTGGAATTTGGTGGCAGTCCCCACAAAGAGAACCAGGCTGCACCAAACCACAGTAGGGCAGGAAGAGGATGCCAGGCACTACGTGGACCAGTCAGTGGCTGACAGGATCCCCAGTAGTGGTGAAACACATCTGCTCCCTTCCTGCCAAACAAATGTGTATGTGCTAATAAAAGGTGGTGCAAGTTGTGAACCCGCACCAGCAAAAGGAGTGGTGAGGAAACAGTCAAGGTGCATCATTATCAAAATGTCCAGCACACTGCTGAACAACCAGGTTACATGATGGGTGAACAACTGGCTTACAGGTCAGGTGCAACAGTTATAGTGACTGGTGTGACATCAGGCTGGCAACCTGTTGTTAGTGGGGTTCCACAAGGCTCCATCCTTGGCCCAGTTCTTTTCAATGCCTTCATTAAACACTTGGACATGGGACTCAAAGACATACTAAGTAAATTTGCAAACAACACCAAATTGGGAGGAGCTGTCAACTTCTTTGAGGGCAAAGAGGCCCTGCAGATGGACGTTCACAAATTAAGAGAGATGGGCATTCACCAAGTGTATGAAGTTTATTTAACAAAGGTAAGTGCCGGATTCTGCACCTGGGATGGGGCAATCCTGGATGTACAGGCAGACTGGGGAATGAGAGACTGGAGAGCAGCACTACAGAAAGGGACCTGGGGGTCCTGGTCGATGACAAGTTGAATATGAATCAGCAGTGCCCTGGCAGCCAGGAGGCTGTCAACCATGTCCTGGGGAGCACAGCATCGCTAGCCGGGAAAGGGAGGGGATTATCCTGTTCTGCTCTGCACTGGGGCAGTCTCAACTTAAGTATTGTGTGAAGTTTTGGTCACCACAATATAGGATATAAACCTCTTAGGGAGTGTCCAATGGAGGGGCATGGGCATGGTGAAAGGCCTTGAGGGGAATCCTTATTAGAAGCAGCTGAGAAGAGAGGAGGAGACTGAGGTGAGACCTCAGTACTGTCCTCAACATCCTCACAAGGGGCAAGTACAGGTTTGTTCACCCTTGTGACCAGTGACAGAACTTGAGGAAATGGCATGAAGCTGAGTCAGGAGTGATTTAAGTTAGATATCAAGAAAAGGTTTTTCACCCAGAGGGTTGCTGGGCACTGTAACAGGCTCCCCAGGGAAGTGGTCACAGTACCAAGCCTTCCTTAGCTCAAGAAGCATTTCGACAATGCTCTCAGGCACATGGTGTGATTCTTGCAGTGTCCTGCACAGGGCCAGGAGTTGGACTCAATGATTCCGATGGGTCCCGTCTAACTCAGTGTATTCCATGATTCTGTGATCTCAGTAAAAATTTCAAGCAGGAGCATCTCAATGAAGCTGGAAATTAACAACTGAGGTCTTGAAGAATGAAGTGTATTACAGGATTTCCCTGCAAAAAGTTAGTGTTGTTTACCCTGTGTTCTGTGATTTGTCATGAAAAAATCTGCGTTTGAGTATTATGCATTTAAAACAGAGATTTTAAAACAGATATTTCACCGTGAAACAAGAGAGGTTGGCGCAAGGGCCAAAATCACCAGGTCATCGAGGGAAGGCTGCGACAGCCAAACCAGCCAGTTGTTAACACACGACTTGATCGGCCGTACCAGAGCCGTACAGAAGCTGCGATGCCGCTGCCTTGAGGACGACAGCGGAAGAGGCTTCACCGCCCCGAGCCCCTGGTATCCCTCGCAGGAGCTGCTCCCGGGGGCAGCCGGCCCGTACGCCGCCACAGCGCTCCCCGGCACCACACGCTGACCCCGACCAAAGCGGGGGAGCCGCCGGATTATGAGCGGCGTGGTCGTCTCCCCTCCCCTTTTGTCCGGGGGACGGGGCTGCCCGCGGACGCAGGGCCGAGCTGCCCTCTCCGACATGTCCCGGCAGGACCGGGCGAGCCCGCCCCGTCGCTCAGGAGTTGCACCTTCCCGGTGCAGCCCGCCTCGACGGCGGAAGGCGCAGCCCGGCAGGGTCCGGGCCGCCCTCGGGACACGCTGAGGCTCCGCAGAGGAGCGGGGCTGCTCCTCCGCCGCCGCTCCGCCGCAGCCCATCCGCAATCCCGGCTCCCGCTCCGGCTGCCGCCCCCGCCGCTCTGCCACGTCCCGCCCGGCGGGGCCAATGGGCGGCGGCGCCAGGTGTGTGTTACCTGCACCACGTGGGCCGGGGTGGGCAGGTGCTGCCGCGGCCCCGCGCAGAAAAGCTCGCAGCCATTGCGCCCTTCCTAGGGGTGCAGTCGGTGTGGGAGTGGCTGCCACCCACCTGGGGGAAAAGGGAGTGGGAAAGCGGGGGAGCTGTGCGCCTCCCCCACGCCAGGTCCTTGGGGAGAGAGGCTGCAGGTGGGGGTTCTGCCGCTTGGGTCTCGCTTGGAAGCGCCTGGGGCAAGGAAAGTTTCTGGCCTCTTCTCTTCCCCCTCCTTCCTTTTCTCCTTTTCCTTTCTCTGCTGGCTCGGTGGCACCATGACGGCGTCTCCCGACTACCTGGTGATTCTCTTCGTGACCACGGCGGGCACCAACGGGGCAAGGTTGGGCTCAGACGAGCGAGAGCTGCTCCAGCTCCTGTGGAAAGTGGTCGACCTGAGGAGAAAGGAGGTATTTTCACCCAACGGGGGAGCACCCCGACCTGCTGCTCCCCTTGGCGCCTGCCGTGCTGGATGCGGGCAGGGCGGTCTCGGCGCTGGGTTGGTAATGGGTACCCCAGGCTGGAGCAAGCTCTGGTGGAGGGTAGGGGCTGGTGCTGCAGGTGGGGACCTCCAGCCCGGAGAGCTGACTCACCCCCTCCTCTGCTTTCTCTGGAGCTGGGGCACCTGCATGATGTGCTGGTCCGGCCTGACCACACAGACCTGACGGCTGAGTGCCAGGAGATCACCCAAGTGGATGTGGAGAGCCTGGCGCTGGCTCCACCGCTGGAGCAGGCATTAAGACAGGTGACACCCCATAAGTGGCTGCTAAGTGCTGGTCTCCTTTGGGAGCTCTCCCGTTGGATAGAGGTGATATCAGCATCTGCTTATCCCCACCGTCGAAGCAGTGGAGCCTGGCACAGGAGCACCACAGATATGTGGGCCAGGAAGCCTCCATGTGTAGGGCTTTGTGGGCATTTTCCCCTTGCTTTTTGCTTATTTGCCTTGGGAGGAACTGAACCCCAAGACAGGAAGGTTCCCTAGCCTGCTGTCCTGTCATGCTGGACCCTGAATGAGTCTCAGCTGAGGGTGAGCCCTAATCAGTGTTAGAAGAAGCCAACCTTAGGTGTCCCTCCTGAAAAGCTAGGTGGTGGCAGGCCCTGTTAAGACTAGTGCTCATCAGTCCTGGGAAGGTGATGGTACTGAAGTCTCTAGATTAACAAGAAGGTGTGTGTGACTCCCATTGAAGGTAGGGCTGAAAGCCTGTCTTCTTTCTGACATACTTGAGTGCCCTGTATGGAAGGCTCTTCTGCCCCAGTACTGCCTCAGCTCTCTGCAGTCAGCTTTGTCTCATTGCAGTGCTCTTGCAAATGTTTCTTGAAAGTGATTTTTTTTCTGTGATGCGTGCTATCTCTGAAACCATATCTCATTAGAACGGGGAAAAGGGGTGGTTTCCTTGTGAAGATATTTATCATGGACTTTAGCACATATTTGTTTAGTAAGAAACAAATCTACAGAAGTGAAGGAGTAGGCTTATATGAAAAGGAATTCTAGCTCCATGTTCCTGCTGCCTGGGAATAACATGTTACCAACTGATGACTCTGCCTAGTGGAGCTGCTCTGACCTCTGTAACATGTGTGTCTTTTCTTGTTCCTGCCAACAGTTTAATCAGTCCGTGAGCAATGAGCTGAACATTGGTGTAGGTACTTCTTTCTGTTTCTGTACTGATGGGCAGTTGCACATTAGGCAGGTTCTGCACCCTGAAGCTTCCAAAAAGGTACGTAGTTGTAGCTTAAGTATGACTCTTAGTGTGCTTTTTATGATTTATTGCAAAACAAATCAACTTCTCTCTAGTATGAGGGTACCTCCACACATCACTCATATGTTAATGTGCTTGCCAGGCTGAAGAGCCTGTCTGTGTGGAAGGCACTGTCCTTATGTAGCCTTGAGATGCCTTTTTAAGTTAAATCAGAAGGAAGATGCTCTTAAATGTTTGAGAAAGAAGCAATGTATTGACAGTACTTGTAGCTTCTACAGGATTAACAGATGGGATTTGGAATTGTTGCTAAATAATTAACCACCTTAATCATAAACTGTCTTTTGAAATTTTGCATTCATGCTTAGCTACAGCAACTTTCAATTCTTGGTGTATTCAGTTGACACGCTAAGGGCGGTGTTTGTAAGGAGCTGAACAGTAGTTTGAGGCAGGCTATGAGTAATGATTAGTCCCGTAGTCTAGGGTTTTCTATAACTTCAGAGTTGCCAAATCGCTAACAATGTGATGAAGTCCTGCCTGCTTTTCGCTAGTGATAGGGTTGCAGCAATATGTGAGTCTCTCTAGTTCTGGAATAACTGCCTCAATATTAATAACACCTCATTTTGTGGTTTGGTATGAACATGTATTGCTCTGTAACTGAGCTGTTCTGCGCTTCTCATTGTACCTGACTTCTGTGCCCATCAATTTGCTGCCTCATCTTTGAAGGGACACTGCTGCAAGTCTGTGCTGTTACAAAAGTGATACTGGATGAGCTTGGTTGTAATACTTGTTTGTGCATTAAATATTTATAGCTTAGAAGAGAATCAGTGAACATGATTCACAGTGAAGGGACAGTTCTTATATATGTAACTTGTCTTCTATGACATATAACATGAGCAAATGTGATAACAGGTTTTTAAAAGACTTTCTTCTTGACTAATAAAGTAAAACTTGCCATCCATTTAAATTATGTGGATAAAAGAAGGGACACATCCTATAATTAAGTTGGTTTGATGTCGGGGATCCTTTTTCTATATCATCACAGGGTCACAGACAGTAATCAAATCTTCATCAAAATCTACTGTTGCTGTTTTGTAAAGAATTGTTCATTTGAAATTTGGTCTGTGCTGCCTGTAGATCAAGTAAACCAGATGCTTATGAGACTTGTAATAGTTTTTTCATGAATTATCCTAATGCAGGGATTGGAGTGTGGGATCACTAAAATCCAGATAGGCAGAAATCTCCAGGTTCTTGAGAAGATATTTATTTCTAAGATATCCATTCTGAACCCATCCTGCAACTCCTGGTATTCAGAGAATGAATTGGCATCAGCCATTCCAAAAGAACATAAACGAAGTACAGAACTTTATTTCACATCAAGGAAGAAAGTCATGCTAAAACTAAAGCAGGAAATGTTGGCAAGCCCATCTGCATTTTCATAAGTCTTTTAAGAGTATTGTTTGTCTAATACACCTGTCCATATGCTAAGATAAGCTCTAATGTTCTCAAAGCAGAACTTGTTTTAGAGCCTAAACTTCTTTCTTTGGGCTCCCCTAATGTGCTTTCACATAGCCTGCTATCTGTTGTAATGCCAAGATGCTAACTAGTTGTTAAATCCCAGAAAGCCCTTACGTGTAGCATAGGGAGGCCTTGCAGGCAACAAACAGCCAAAAGGAATATGAAGTATTCTGTCTGTGGTGAAGAGGTAACTGAAGGAGTAAAGGTTTGCATTGGTTTCAACAGCTGCCCCCAAGACTTCTGTGTCTTCCCCTTTCCACTCCCAAAAAAATTAAAAGCATGTGGTAGAGGTAGTGGTGGGGCAAGAAGGCTTTCATTGACTTCTGGTGGGCTACATAACTTGCTTCTGGCTTTGTATGCTGCAGTTAAAGCAGTTACTAGGCTGACACCCTCTGCACCATGTCAAACCCTCATCTGCACAGTCAGAATTTTTCTTGGTTTTGGTTTGTTGGAAATAAATATTTGAAGTGTGATTATTCTCTGAAAACAGCCTTTTCTATAAACTAAAATATCTGGTAGTCTTGCAAAATTTGCATGGTTCTACAAACTGAACTGACTACCCTCTGGCTTTATACAGTTAAAATTGTAATCACAAGTTGATGATAAATGTTGCAATGGGAGGCATTTGCTCTCCTACATATATATTGGATTTGAAGCTCTAGTAATAATGGCAAATGTTTCTCTGGCAATGCAAAAGCATATTTCTCTTTTTAAACAATATAAAGAGAAAGTTGTTTAAGCAAAAAAGCTTATGAATGTACCTATAGGGCTAAGAAGAGCTAATGAGTTTCTCTGTAGCAAAGACTGTTTGTGTTTCCTATCTATTCTACAGAAATTGTTAGAAAGTTTGGAAACTAGACACAAAATACATTAAACTCAGCCTAACTGACAGTGGTCGCTTTGTTCCTTTTACAGAATATTTTACTGCCTGAATGCTTCTACTCCTTTTTTGACTTGCGGAAAGAGTTCAAGAAGTGTTGCCCTGGCTCACCTGAAATTAACAAACTCGATGTTGCAGCCATGTCAGAATGTATCCTTTCAGTAGTGATAGTTTCTCTGCTGCTGTTACAGACTTGGCTCAATTTTAGGACAGAGGTGCATGAGTAATGCTTGCAACACATGTTTAGGGGTGGTATAACTTTAATGAGTGACTCAGAGCTATACTGAGTTTTCCTCACAAAGATAAAGATAAAAACATATGAGAGTGAATGAATGCTTCCATGGAGAAAATCCTGTATTTCTTCTTGACTTCTGTATGTTTTCTTTACCATCTTTGTAGTTGTTTTTCTTTAGACGGCACAGTTTGGTGTAATCAGCACATTTTTTCAAATTGCTGTTGTGAATTGTAATACTAAAGTTTGATGTTTGAGTTTCATTATATCAGTTAGATTTTATTTTTAGGCAAGAACAAATGTTGGGAAAGCACCTTAATTTTCAGGAGAGGAAATGGTTATTCTTGAGGTGACCTTGTAGTGAATCTCTAACACAGGAATGAACCTAAGACGGGACGCTATTGGCAGTGGTATTCAGTCTCCTAGAAGGTGTGCATGCCGCACCTCACAGCATGACATTTGGCTGGCACCAAGATGCAGTCAGTAGTATGGTTCCATTCAGTGATAGGGATGTCTAAATTTACTTTCTGATTTGTCTGAGGTGGTCTGTAACTCTGTCCTGTCTGGCTCTTTCCTAGTCTTTCCTAGAGAGCTGAAGCTGTGATTTGACACTGCCTTCTTCCTTGCTTCTGTGCCAGTCTCCCCTCTTGCTGCAAGTGTCAGTTCTCCTCCCAAACATATTCTTGGACACAGAGCTATTGGGCTATTGAAGTAGTGGTGACAAAAGTCAGGTATCAAGGAGGAATAAAGGAATTTGAGAGGTTTGTCTTTGTTATTGGTGGTTGATGTTGCTGCTATTGTTTTTAATAACTTTTCCTCTGACTTGCTTATTATGTCCTTAGAGTGGTTGCCATTAAGAGCTGATGTCTGTGGCTTCAGAATTATTTATGCCTTTCACTGCAGGACTTACATTGCCTGGGCTTTGTACCTGTTGGGGCATAAAATACACATGTGGGGTGGATTTTTGTGTTTAACCATTCTGCTATGCTTTGTTATCTGCAAATTAAGATTAATTTCTGCTAATGAAGGGTAAAAATTACTTCTCTCCCTACTCTGAAGGAAAGCAGTACACTTAGAGTACGAGTCTGAACCTTTATGTAGAAAAGTGAAATAAATGCTTTGGTGTATAAAAACTGGATGATGGAGACTTGTAATGATCAAAAACTTAATACATTGTTTAGGGAATGTTTTGACATGATCTGGAGAAATTAAAGACAATGAGCTACTTCAGCTGTTTCAGAGAGTTGCCCTTGGTTTCTCATTATATGGATGTCTGGGGTATGTCCTTCCACTGTGGAAGGAGTTGTATGTCTGTAGCTATGTGGAGTGTCACTGGTCAGCTAAGGCATAGTGATGAACTGTGTATTCCCTGCCTGCTGGGAGAGGGAGGCAGACCATCCTGTGTTACCTGACGGTCAGGAAGTCCCTAAAGGGTCAGTACTACCTGAGGGTAGTTTTGTCAGTTGCTAATATTTTCTCCAGGTTCCTAGAAGCTTGGCCAGTCTATCCAAATGCACTCATCTTGAGTCTGAGTCCTGGATAAGATATGCTTCTTAAGGTATATAAACCTAACTTCATTTTGGTCTTATATTAATTTTTGTGGCTTATCTTGTTCTGTAAGTGCTGAGGCTCTTATTTGTCAACTTGCTATGTTAATACAACATGGCTGAAATCAACTGTCTCTCCCCTGTTATTGTGTGAGAGTGTGGGAGCAGAGGATGCGGAGACCAAAAAGGGTAAAAATGATCATTTTCTTTTTCCTCACCTTTCTGAAATGTATCAAATTAATCTCCTCAGTGCCAGAGCTGTATAGGTTCATTGCACTTGGAGACCATGGACATGTATGTGATGTTTAGGGTAAAAAAGATTGTTTAAGCAACTGCTGAGTCTAAAGACTAGTTCAAAGTTGTGTGCGGAGTTGTTTAGTTTTTCTTCCTTCACATATGGATATGCTGGGATGGGGGACATGAAAACAAATCAGAAACAAGTGCAGTAGGTTGAAATGAAGCTGCAGATTAGTGCATAGAATCTGACCAAGCTCTTTCTATTCTCATGCAAAGCCAGGTTCTTGGCCTCATAGGTAAAGAGGGTGTATGAGGGGAATCTTCCATGATTTCTGTCACAGAAACTATACTGTGCCAGATACATTAGCATTTGGTGAGGATAGAAGGTTTTAGTATGGAGCTAAGGTACTGAGCAGATATTCAAGAGACCTGCATTTACAGACTGGTAGAAGCAGGAGCAGAATGATTTTGGGGCACATCCCTTCATGTACTTACATCTCTATTTATCTGTGTGTAAGCTGGTTGTGATCAGTAAGAGGAAGCTTGTATGATACAAAATAGTCAGGAGAAAGCTGGGTATTAATCTACAGTCATTTAAGTCATTAAGGTCTTCAAAAGCTTTGGTTTTGATGGGTCACTTTTGATTAAACAACAAATTACAGACAAATAGGGAATGTACACTACTGCTCCCAGCTGTCAGGGGACATAACTTCCTACTGCACAGTCATTCCAGATACATATTTCAGTATACAGCACACTGGATTGTGGCTTGGCTTTGTATTTCTTGCAGACAAGGCAAGCACAATCTTGAAAAAGAGCACAGAGATAATAGATTGAATAACTGGCTGGGTTATTTTTCCTTTAGAAAGTACTTGTGGACTTACTCTCTCAGGAGGCTACTTGAAATTTGTGTACGGCAATGAAACCATGCCAGACCCAAGAGCTCAGGTGAAAGCTTTACAAATCTTTATTCCCAACTCCCCCAAAGAAGTTACACATTTCACATACAAACAGCCACTGATTTCTTTTAGATCAAGGTAAAACAATGTTTAAAATGCTATGAAAATCACAGGACCGAGGAAGAACTGAGGCTAGTTGTAATTATCTCTGAGTGTTACTGCTGCCTAACTCATGGTGTCACAACAGGTCTTGTGTATGAGACAGTTTTCTGGCAGACTTTGTCAGAATTGTGTAAGTGTAATGACAGCAGGACAATTATGAGAAATTGTGAGTAACAAAACTTGAGAGAAGTGATCATGTTCCAGGAGAGAAAGAACTTGGGTCTGTCAATTTTTCAATTTTTTTTTTTTTTTTGTTTGTTTTGTTTTGGTTTTTTGGTTTTTATTTTTGTGGTAATGTTTAGGACTTTTTTTTCAGTNGCAGGGTTCTTCTTGCACCCTCTGTACCTCCCATACTTGCTGTGCTTCTTGATTTGCAAAGCTTGCTGAGCCAGTTTTCACCCCGTGAGTGCCTTCAGGGTGGAGTGAATAAAGCTTGCATGACTATTCGTATTAGGTTTGCAGAAGACTCATCCTTTGCCTCGAGATTGGGTGTGCAGAAGCCATTAAATGGCAAATACCTCTTGCTTCCTCCAGTACTTAGTTTGCTCCACTCACTTCTGAACTGGATTTGTGAGCATAACTTCTTACTAGGAGTATCTGACAATGTTCTCAGTAGAAACTCAGGGGCACTCCAGAACAGCTTGTTTAATGTGCTGGATATTGTAGTACTGAAACTTGTTTGGTTTGGTTTTGGTTTTTACCTGGGTGTCTTGGAAACAATAGTGTGGAATGCAATTATAACCAATAGTGCTTAACTCTGCAATAAAAAGCCCGTATGGGTATTAGCTGAGAATCTTGGATATTGCTATTTGTATTTTCTGTGATGGTACTCAGAAGCTGGGTAATATTATATTACCTTTATGCAAAGCATTATATAGAAAGATATGGTCTTCTGTCTGAAGGGACTTCAATAAGAAACAGAGGAAAGGATCAGTGCAGAGCACAATTGTAATGCTGTTTCATGTCATCTCAGGTTGAGTTAGTTGCTCAGTAAAGAAAGGAGTTAAGAGACAGAGAAATGGGAGAGACAGTGGGAAGGAATAAGTCTTGGAGGGCGTTGGCAGTGATTGAAGCTGTGGTGATGAATCTGAGGAAATTATTTAGAAGTTTCTTCCATGTTAGAGAGGCCACCCTAATATAGAATACGCCTTCCTTCCTGCCCCCTTTAACTTGCTGAGTGTTGCAGAAGGTGGCATCTTAGCTGCACACCAAGGTTAAGTAGTTCCTTGTTTCCCATCCTACCTTATTTGGGACTGTATTTTGTTCATTGCCTCTTTAAGAATATACATGTGGATGCTACTGCATATAGTAGCTTTGGACAGCCAGGTCTGGTTTCTAACACTACTTTAAATGCGAACTTGGAGTATCCACTGCAATTGTCTTTCTCCAATTGACCAGGAGAGGCATCCTTTAAATATAAATGTACAGAGACAGGTGTGTGGTCTCCCATCCCTTGACAGAACAAGGGGTATGTTTTATAGACTATTTAATTAATAGTTTTTCCCAAGTACTGTAATTTCTAATGCCTCTGTCCATAGGAGTCAACCTCTATGTAGTTGATCTTGTTCATTAGAATACACATTTTCACTTAATATTATTAACATGCTCTTTACACATGCAGAAAACTATCCATTTTCTTCTCCAATCTTGTCTAAAAGCTATGCTTCTCACTAATCAGAGGTGAAGATGTGAGGTTAAGTCTGCAATAATGTTGACGACTTTCTTCCTCCCCTCCACTGTGTTTATATTACTCTAGAGTTTGGCACAACTGACACCCTGTGTCTGACAACTGGTACCAGCTTCTATTGGCACTAGAGCATTTTTAGGATCTACTTCTGTGGATCAATGTCTTCAGAAAACATTTTCACCAAAGAAGATTATTGTAGGGTGGGGTAATTGTTTGTTTGTTTTCCTTCTGTGATAGCCTGTCTTCAAATTCCCAGCCCTTTCACACTGCTGTATTCCCCTCTCCGAATGCTGATCACTTGTAGGGATCTTTGGCTCTGCACAAAGAAATACTGAAATGTCTTTTCAGTTCTGACAGCACAGTCTAACAGCACATGTGCATGCATGTCCCCTGCTGGAATAGCTATTGAAACTCCTGCCCAATTTCTTTTGACTTTTGATAAGTTTCCAAAATCTTCACAAAAATTGGTCAGGCAAAACCAGGGTTCCAACACCTGCACCATCAACAGCTTCAGGTTCCCTGTATGAACAGCAGAGACTCTGCACAAGCCCAGTGTGGAACTGTTAGATGTTACAGGGGGAACAGTGTCAGGAAAGGGAGGAGAAGCACTCCTCAACTCTGATACACAGGGTGTCTAGAAACATCTGTGTGGTGTGCTTAGGCACCCTCTCTGTGACGGAGTCTCTTTGTGGGTTATTTTTCTTTCCAACCCCCCCATTCCTGGGGGCAGAGGAGGAGGTGAGCTTGGGTTTAAAGCTTAGGAAGAGAGACTGAGATGAAGAAATCTTTTATTGTCATAAACAGTCATAATCTCTTAAACCATGCTATGGGGTTGCTCAGGATTTTTGGCTTGGTTTTTAAGAAAACTATTTAACGTTCTCAGTACTTTACCCAAAAGAAGGTACCAGGAGGGGGAGGGTAAAGGCAATGACTAGAAAGCTATTTATAGTCAAGCAGTTGGAGGTGTTGGAAACTATGTTTTAAGTATTCTAGTTTTTAAACTATGATAATTCACTTAAGCTTCAAATGTTCTTCTAAGACTAAGCATCATCCTCTCACATTCCATATTCCAGTGCACACTTAAAACCAACAAAGCCTCAAAATCAAATTAGCCTCAAGTGTATTGTGTTGGCACAGCAGCTTTCCTTTCCTTGCTGTGGAAGAGGAATGCATTAATTCAGATGAAATTTTTTTTCATCTTGCAACAAGGCAACACTTAAACGTTTTCTTAAAAATCTGTTTCGTAGGCTTGACTTGCAGCTATCCTATGAATAATAGGGAAGACTTTATCTCTCAAAGAAATTTGTGCTGGCTCACCTGTTGATGAGATGATACAACAAAGCTGTGGTGAGGTGTTTGTTTCCAACAGAAACTGTTCTGTTCCCTGCATCTGACAACTCAAATGTTGCTCAGCTCTAGGTGGAGAAAGCAGGTTTCCTCTAAAAAGAGGAAAGCTACCTTGGACTATGAAGCAACGTTTAAGCATCATAATGCAGACTCTGGAGTATTTCAAATGTGTTTAATGCAGTCTGAGGGGGCATGTGGGCAAATAATTGGTGCACTTGACTGTTTTCAATGTGTTGCATTACTGTACCTCCATGTCAGGATAGGTTTTGTTTAAGAAACTCTCATTTATGCTCTGAAGTCTTGATGCAGACTGATAAGGCAAGTACAAAATGCAATGCTTATTCCCAGATTCCTTAATTTTTTCTTCTGTTCTTTATTTTTTTTTTACCTTTCAGTCCTCAAAGAACATGAGTGAAGAAGACCTTTTTAAAAATTTGCTTCATAAATAAGGGAGTAGCGTTGCAAGTAATCTTACAGTCCTGTAGCCTGGTGTTGGAGAGGGTCAAATATGATGGAAAGCAGGAGATACCATAGTAAACTCTGTTTAAAGTTGTCTGAAAAAAGATGTTATATGTAACTTGAATCAACCTCCTTTCATGAATGTGGGGGGTTTTTTTGGTCTTTCTATGGCCTGTCTTTCTAGGACAGGATGCTACCTGGTCTCTATTGCAGTCATTTCCAAAATCCTTCAGATTGAAGTTGTGGGTTGTGGGGCTCTGTTTTGCCTCTTGACAAAACACACGAGTGGTGGATTCGAACCAGATGCTCAAAATGCTTCTGTGCTACAGCATAAAACTTGGGTTATAACTTCTAATAGGCAAAGTTTAGATGAGGTGTCATTTATGAGTTTTGTTGAAGTGGTAAGATACTTATTCTACTTTGGGATTTACCTGGTCAAAAAGCATGTGGTATATCTCTCTATTTCTGGAGCTTTTAGTTGAGTGTTTGCTTCTTCTCCTTCCCCAAATCTTCCCCTGAAGATTAAAGAGGATGTTAATTAAAGAGGACAGGGCTCCAGTCTCTTCCACATGCAGAAGTGTATCTGTCAAACATACATAATTCATGGCCATATTAAATGTATGTCCTTATTGTGGGGTCTCATGTGCCCAGACATTTTCTGGAGTGACCTTACACTTCCCCAGGTGGCACTAGCTAGAGGCCAAGGAAGAGCAGCTAATGTATCCCAGCAGGAAAATGGATTTAGTCTTCCCTTCAGAAGCAACATACCATCAAGGGTAACATGAAAGTGTGTTGCTCTAGCAGGAAACCAGTTAGAAATCTGTTTGGTCATGATTGACTTAACTCCAGCATAAAGACTTAAATCTTGACAAGAACAGTCCAGCGTTTCCCTATGGAGCCTCTCAAGTTGAAGATATGGGGAATATTATTTTAACATTATTATCTGAACCATACAGTAAGTGATTATGATGAATGTGTTTTCAGTGTTCGTTCTTGGGTTTTGCTGCCTGTCCTCTACATTGACAAAACAGAAAATAACTTGTGCTGTATTTCATAGATCACCGATTCTCAGATCCAGAAAGGGTGAACTACAAATTTGAAAGTGGGCCTTGGTAAGTACTTCTTCCCTCTTCTTGTTGCACGTTTCAACCCCCTCCACTTTTTGTTTAAAGTTACCATTTAGATAAGCTGTACTTCTCTCTATTCCCAATTTGAAAATAACTGTTACCATTATTTTTATTTACCTTCCTACTGCTATGGGAATCGATGAGATCCTTCAAGTGGGAAAGGGAACAGACAATTTATGAGATGCAAGCCCATTTTCTTGTTAGGCTTCAGTGTTGTCTGTTAGCTGCTGATAGTTCTGTGTTCTGCTAATAAGTGCTTATAATGGGTGCTAAGTGTGTTGTGCTATTAACAAAGAATATAAGCAGTGTTTCAGAAATAACCCTAATAGTTACTAACTCTTGCACTCTTCCTGCAATTTACTACACAGGTACTGCATATGTATAACTTTTTTTTAATAGAGAAGAAACACTTTCATAAAGATATTGTGCCAGAAATACTGTGCTACCACCCAGTTGTTTAAACTATGGTGATTCTTATTCCAAATATGTTTTAAACATAAAGCTTTATCTGCTTTTGATGCCTGCTTTGTTGCTTGGGTGGTTGTTTGGGTTTTT
>VYZT01054796.1:0-15977 GCA_013400735.1 Pomatostomus ruficeps
GGTTGTTGCTAAGTCATGCTTACCCCAAGCCATGGGTTTTCCAGTTTCCTATGCTCTGCCAGTGAGCAGGTGCACAAGAAGCTGGGAGGGAACATAGCCAGGACAGCTGACATAAACTGGCCAAAGGGATATTCCACATCAAAAAATGTCACGACCTGTATATAAACTGGGCAGGAGTAATTGGTCAGATGAGACTGAACATTGCTTTGGGATGGGTGATGAGCAATTGTATTGTACATCACTTGTGTTTCTTGTTCTTTCCTCCATTGTTATTATTGTGGTTATTATTATTACTACAATTATTATTAATGATAATAATAATAATAATAATCTTATTATCACTGTAGTAATATATTAATGTACTTCAATTATTAAACTATTCTTATGTGAACCCACATGTATCGGTGGGCTTATATCTATGATCTGAGGGTTTTGATGGTCTCCTGCGAAGGTGGGGGTTTGCGGGGGCTGCAGGGCTCCCGCGGTGGGGCGAGACAGAGCTTTCACACGCGGCAGTGGAGTGTTTCGAATTCCCGCGGTTTGAGCTCACGGCGTCCGTCGCTGCTTAGCAGCGGTGGCTGCGTAGTGCAGCAGTCGCAGGGTCCTAAATGTCACTCTTTATGGCTTCTGCCACCCGCACCGCTCCCAGCTTATCCCTTCCCCATCCCCGTGGTCTCCTGGCTACCTTAGATATAGCTTACTGGCGATAGCAAGAAGGATCTTCTTTGGAGAAGCTTCTTAGATGTTTATTGTTGCTTCTTGATAACAGCCATGTGGAGAAAAGACACTGATGGACACATGCGGTGCCTTTTTAAAACCTTAGGGTCCCTTGTGACTAAGGGTGACCCATCCCAGGGGACACCGGGGCAGCGCAACGCCCTCTGGGAACTGTAGATCTGAGAATCCCGAAAACATGGAGGATTGCAAGGAATCCTGGGAAGGAGAGTTCTTTACTAAGGGGCGTGAGCTTAGCACTGTCTCCCCAGGGTGGAGTGCCCTGCCTCCCACACCCACAGGTTTTACTCTTTTCTGATTTCCCTTCCTATCACACAGGGGAAGAGGGATGGGGAATGAGTGAGTGGCTGCGTGGCACTTAGTTGCTGGCTGGAGTTATAAACACAACAAAAACTTTACTTGGACAAGTGTGTAAGCCCATACATTCAGAAAACAAACAAACAAAACCCCTACAGTTCTATTTAATTGCACTTCCTCACTAGATCCTTACTGCTGTAGGCTGAGAGCACCTGTAGAGTCTGTTGAAGGGCACAGTTCACACAAAGGCTTCAAAGCAGGGGTGTAATAAAAGGGCAGCGGAAGGAATCAGAAACCTGCCTTTACAGAAGCATCATCAACTAACAGTGCACAAAACTGCATCACTATTCAAAGTGGAAAAGTGTACGGTTGTCAAGCACTGGTGACATTCTATTAAAAAAGAGGAAAAACTATAGAAAAAGAGCTTGTTACCACCTGGAGAAAACAGGTTTGATAAGTCAAAGGATCTTTTCAGGAGAAGACAAACTTGAGACAGGTTTTGTGGCTGACCAAGAAAAGTCAAAAGTAAAATGAATACAGAGAAAGCACAGAACTACTTAGAGCAATCCCTTCTGTGCAATAAAAATGAAAATCAGAAAGAACACTGACAAAATATTGGGAAGAGTGTGATATGTTTTTATTCCTTCTTTAATACATATGCATATTTCTTTAGACCATTATAAAGAATGATTTCTCCATGAAGCTTTGTCTTATTTTTCAACTTTATTGTGCTGCTTAAGTACACTTGTAAACTAGAGGATGTGTGAAAGGGATAGCAAGGTACTTGTGAAAGGACATAAGTTATTTGGAAGTATTGAGCATGTGTCTGGTAGGGCAAGCAAATGGATTTGATTATAGGCTAGATACCCAATTTGGAAAGTTCTGAAAAATTGCACTTGATTAAGGTTTTGAGGAAAAGATAATGAGGACTCTGGAAAGTCAGAACTGGGATTTACTCAGATCAAGGGAAACTTGAAAACAATGAACCAGATTTTGAGACCCTGGAGGGAGCATTTAATTAATAATTGAGATAAATTAAAACATGTGAATGTCATTTACAGCTTCTTTTTCAAGGGAGTTAATTAATAACACTCATATTGCTATTGCAAAAATACTGTGGGATTATTTTAGTGATTTCTTTTCTATTGTTTAGTGCTCTTATTCATTATCTTTCTCTAAAATTAATATTTAAAATTTTATTATTTTTTTTTTACAAATTATTGTGGCATGCTAAGTAGCTAAAAAGAAATAAAGAAATCAGACTCTTTTATGGTCACATTGTTTTGACTTCTAAAAGATTTTCTGCAGCGTATTCTGTGACCTAACAGCAGAAAATCATGTTGTAATGACAATACTTAGCATTGTGTAATCACTGCTTATGAGTATTAATAGCTGAGATCACAGCTTGACTGTTCCATTTAGTTGTAGTTCCTCATTGCTATTCATTAAGGTTTACAAGAGGGAGAAGACAGAGAAGAACTAATTTTGTGCTGCTTTTCACCAGTATCAGTGGTTAGAAATTTTCAATCTATAAGCATGCTATGTTTCCTACAGTGGGAGATACACTGCAATGCAGAAATGGGCAAATTACCACTTGCAAAGAAATGATACATTTTGAAGCTATCTCGGAACAATGATGCTTGCTTGAGTTTTACCTGAAAAAAAAATACTATTTCTTATGTAAGCAGTAGGTCTTTTTGTATTCAAGAGAATGGAGACACAAGAATCAATGAATTAAATAGTGGTGCTTTTAGGAATATATTTTCACCATCTGCTTACATGGAACCTGGGATACAGAAGAAAGCAAACTTTAAAATATGAAAGATCCCAACAGCTAGCAACCATTTCCTTTTTTTTTCTTTCCTGAATTTGAATGAAGGGAATGTATATATCCTACGACTACCTTACTAGTCTTATTAAACTGAACGTAGTATATAATTCAGCTGTGTTTTTTCTCAGTACAAAGGAAGAAGGTGTTTTTTACAAATTAAATTCAAGATATATTAATGAGGAAAACTTTCTTCTCTCGTCCATATTGAGGCACAGGGTAAAGCACTAGCAAAACTAACTCCTTCATGTGCTTTGGATAAGGCAGCTGTGACTGGCTGTTTTGTTCAGGAAATACAGGTACAGAGTCTGATTAAAAAATAATTTATTCAGTATCTGATTTTTACGTGATGAAGTATATGAATCTGCATATTTTATTCAAATAGTCAGTGACAATTGTGTCTAGATAGACTGAGTTCTCTGTAGCTTAGATTTTTTTGACAGCAATGCAGAGTATTAAGATTAATGTATATATCTATATAGCCACCAGATGTCCCTTTGTCCTTCATCACTATCTATTTGTGCTGAACTATGCAAAATACTACTGGGCACCTCTCCATGGTGTTTTTCACTATGATTGCTCTTAGGTGTTCATTTATGTGAAATTCATTTGAAACCATAGCGAGATCTGATTACAATTTTGCAGATAGAAAAAAAAATAAATTACTGAACCTATTTACTCTTTGCTGTTTACTGGTCCTGAATTGTGTCAGCAAGAGCATCTGTATGATTACACAATTTCTGCAGATGTTTATGCAAATGATGTCTCCATGCAGCTTACCATGCCTCCATTTTCTTTGTGATTCTTCAGGACAAATCTTCTGAGACTGTATATCAGTTGTTTAACATCCTCTGGAAATAGTGAAGAAATAAAGAATAAATCTGGGAAATATGTTCCCCTGGAAACAGGTGCAAAGAACTTATGTGTGGCATTTTTTGCATTCCTTGACTCCCCAGAAAGAGACTTTCATAGTGGCTGACAAATCCACCTGTAAGTTGTCATATGAACAATATCTTTTATTTTTTGAAAAACTGACCTGGAAGATCTTAATTCTGCCCCCTCTATATTTTTTAATATTTATTAAGACAGAAAAAAGGTAAGAAATATTTTCTGTACAGCTGTCATCCAATTCTTAATAATTCAAACCCTTGCTTAGCAAATGAGGGTGAATGTTCATGAAAATTGAATTGGTTATACATAAGATTAATAGCTTTACCCTGTAAATAAAACATGTGTTTTCAACAAGGCTGTTGAAGTTATCAGTATATTTTTTCTCTGAAATAAATGTGCTTTGACATAACTTACTGATCAATTCATCTGAGTGTTCCTTAGTGGTGGAAGAATGTCAATGCAACAACTATTTGGGAAGTGCTTTTGGTGTCCCTATCCCGTTCCTCATTGGAAGTCTCTTCCCTCCCTTTCCCATGTAGCTCTGTGGTTCTTCTCTGAGGAGGTAATGATGGAGAGTTGAAGACTGTAAATGTGTGTTTCCAGGCACTAATGAAGTAGTAAATTGATTATTATTGGTCAAACAGTAAACTGATTGTACTTTTACAAAGGAAAATATGGTTGACTTTTTTTTAAGATATATGAAATCATAAATGAAGCAGACTGGTTAGTTCAGTGATGACCACTGAAATTCTTCAGTATTGTTTATTCTTCTTCCATTTTCTGACAATGAAAAAATATAGATGCTGGCATGAGGCCAACTATCTGGAACCTAGAGCTGTGTAGAGAAATTTCTCTGACCATTTGTGTCTTAAGCATATGCTCAGGACTGACTGCCCACTTGGAGCTAGGGAAATTTAACAGTATATACATCCTTTATCAGATACAGTCTGTAACAATGAATGACGTAGTCTATTGGAGATAAAAGCATTGTTACAATCTACTTCCAGGTGGAAGTTTAGCAGTTTGCATGACTTGATGTTTGCCAGTAAGTTTACAAAAACTTGCCTGCATGATGATAGAGTTGATGAAGTAGTACTCTTGATTTACTGTCCGTCTTGTGGTACATTCTGCTGCCTGGCCTCCCAAAATACTGTGCAGTCATGAGCATCTGTGACAGTGAGCTAGGTGAAATCCCCTAGCTGCCACGTTTTAACCCTGTCAATCAAAGATTCTGTTCCACCTCTGTTATTTTAATATTCATCACGTTGTTTTACTATTCAGCAATTGCTGGAAACTTCTACCTTTCTGTAACACTAATTGGTTAATGCAAATATGTTCTGCCTTTGTCCAGAACTCCTTGGAAAACTGTTATCCCCCATCACTCTGTGATTTGATGAGACCCCTGGACCCTTCTCCTCTGACCACCCCCTTCCTTTTCCCTTAAAACTCTGTGTGACCACCCCCGCCCACATCTTTCTGATAGCTTGCATCCTGAAGAGACAATAAAACCTGGGTGATGCTATCAGTGAGTCTGTTCTCACTTCTTTACTTCTACCTGCTTTTATTAATGACGACTGCTCTGCCTTCCACTGCGGAGGCAATACCTAGGTAAATAGATAGGCAAAGAGATACCGCTCCTCTGCGGCCGTCTGACTGAGGGTGCTGGATAAACTGTCCCGCAGAATCCCGGGCAGTTTTGTGGTCCCCAAAAAGCATTCAACATCTATCTGAAATATCCATTTGTCCAGAAACACCTTTCGTGGGCTAACAGTCCTTAAAAGATTTTATCTAGTTTCTGTTTCAGGCCTTTTATCAAATTCAAGACCTGTATTCCTAGTCACACTGCCTAGAAAAGTTCAATTTAAAACAAGGATTCAGTGGTGAGGACAAAATAATATAAACAAGTTTTTGCATGTGTTGGATATTTCACGTATTTTCACAAAACTTACTTTCTCACACTTCCTTACCGAAGAGTGGGTGGGGAGTTTATAGTTTTTACTGGATGGTAAAACCTTAGTCTAACTTTTCCATTAGAGAGACTGCTTTCTATTCCACATGGGATAACTTCAGTAATGCATTGTTTTTTATAAGAAGAAATAGATTAGTACTTTCAACTTTCTTTTAAAGTTGCTTCCCTAGAGCTAGCAATTGCTCCTGCAGTATTTCAAATGAATCTTTTATAAAAGTTTTATAACCCAGTCTATTTCTCAGCTTTGATTTTTCAAAGGTTTCTGTATTGAAATGCTTTCCAAAGTGCCTTCACAGGTCATTTGGATCCAGCTACTCATTTTACTTAAGCCGTTCTCTGAAAAGATAGTGGGAGCTGTTTCAATACTTTTCTGAATTCCGAACCTGCACTTTATCCATTGTATGATTTCCAGTCATATGGAGTATGTTCATAATTTCTCTATTTTCTGATAAATCCCAATCTACCAGATATGAGATAAATAGACATTAGTAGATCTTCTGTGCTCAAGAAGTTGAAATGAGATTTTCAGATTTTGTGTAGGCTGTAATTACATCAGCCTTGTGTTTTATTCCGTGCATATAAAAGGCAATAGAAAGAATCAGACATCAGTTACATAATGACTTTATTTTGTCTTTGTTACCCAAGTCTGTCATTTTATGCATTTTTTTCCTTTAAGATCTATAAAAGATTGTAATTTAGCCTTTTTTACCTTCCTTTTATGTGATGTTTACATCTGTCCCTCTAGTAAACAGACTTTATAATATCGTGATGGGATGCAAGGATGTCATCTTTGTCTGTAAATTTAAGATTTGCTCTTTCTTTCATGTTACATGCAACATTTCATTTTCATTGAGAGTAGAATGAAAATAAAGCCACTCAGAAAGCCAGTACTCTTTTAAGAAGTCTAGTTTTTACCTCCTGCTTCTCATGTAGGTTCAGATGTTTTAATTTAATAGATATATATTTAGATATGTGCTCCAAGAGGGCAGGATGACCCACCTTCTGACACTGCAAACCTTTATTCTTTCCTTTTTAGTTTATACTCCCCTGATAGACTGCCTTACTGCCCTCTTATTTGCAGTATTTCTGTGCTCATTACCCCTTTAGGTCTCATATAATTTTTTTCTCTGTACCGATAACCATTTTTCTTAAATACAATTACCTTTGTGTAATCTTTATTATTCTCTAACCTTTCCACACAACTTAACATGTAGACAATATTTGAAGGTAGCTCAGATTTCACTGATAAGAGACAGCTATTTAATTTCCTTCCTGCACTTCAAAGGAGTGTTGGGAATTTAGAAAATATTGGGTGCATGCATGTAAACTCACTGCTTGTAATTTCCTCTAATGCCCATCAGAAGGTGATCTGTTTAAGGGTAATCTTTATTCATATTTGATATATTTCTTCTCTCAGACAGCATCTCTTTTTTTTTTTTTGTCTGGTGCTGGTTTCACACAGTTCTTTCATCTTAAGCTTAAATAGATGATAGAATATTTTCAATTCAAATCAGGAACTGCAAGATTTAGATCTTTCCAGGCACAATTTTAACATAAAAGTGAGAGCTGAAATAGAGTAACACTAAGGGAAACAGTGCATTTAGGCTGTAAAATTGTTTTTCTTTTTCCAGCTGAGTACAAGAAGATAAGGAATTCTTCTGTATCTATTATCTTATATGTCTATCGGTATGTCACAAGAGATAGACAAAGCTACCAGTACATGCCCTTTACACACGGGGCCTTCCCTCTGGGGCATGTCTTCCACCCTCTAAAAGGACAACCAAGCTTACTCAGAAGTGGTTCATTGTTAGCAGAATATGTCTAGCAGTGTAAGTTTTTCACAGCAGGAATTTAAGGATAAGTAGGGATCTAAGACTTGTCTGAAAATTTCAGCTCTATGACATATAAAGACGTAAGTATTTTTGTATACTACAGGCTTTTGGATAATGAGACAAGAGAAATATATACATGGGTGATAAATTGTCTATAACATACACAGCCTTTCCAAAAGACAAAAGAAGTCACAAAATGTTGGAATTAGTAACAAAGTAATTGTTCAACTTTCTGACTCTGTCTATATAATTACCAAGTATAATCCAAACAGCTCATCAACTGGAAAGTCGAACACAAGAGATCTTGGGAGAAAAGATTGAATTGTTCTTCTAATCCATATAGTTTTAAACACAGTTTATCACAAAGTAATTGTGGCAGTGATGCAGCCACCAGGGCTGATCCCCACAGCACCGCCTCTTACACCCAGTCAAGACCAAGAAGAAGTTCAGTGGGATGACTATACCTCTCTGAGCGAGGAGCCAGAAGAGGAGAGTGAAAGTGACGCTGGGGAAATCCCCGATCTCCCCTAGTTTTCCTGCCCTTGGTTGCTGTCAGTCAAGTTATGGGTTACACCTCTTTCCCCTCAAGTTTAGTTACATATTCATAAAGTCAGTTTAATATTCATATGTTACTAGAAAGTTCTGTCTTTCTGTCGTTCTCATTGGTTGACGTTAATGTATTCATTCCCAGTTCAAAATTATTGGCCCCCTGTCCTACGTGTATGTTCCCCATTGGTTTATTCCCTGGACCCCCCCCCTACCTAAACCACACCTGCTTCCCTTATAATCTCCTGTAACGGCTGTTCGGGGCTCTCCCCGGTAGCCGGAGCCCGCCTCCCCAAGCTCCGCATTCAGGTACATTGTATTCCCTGCGCGGCAGGTTACAATAAACCTGGGTAATTGCTACCAGAGAGGGTCCCTCCGCCTCTTTATTTCTGCCGGTTTGCTACAGTTTCATCGACGGCTGCTGCTCCCTTGGAGGGAGAGACAGTGCCGCTGAGTTCTAAAGCCAGCCAGAGTGCCAGACCTGAGCGGTCCGGCGCGGGCGGCGCCAGAGCGTCCAAGCGCTTTTTGCTGTCGCCTCTGCGGTCCAGTAGAAGAGCTGTCCGTGGCAACCGCAGCGCCGCGACAAGTAATGATGACTGTAGAGATAATCCACATTGTGGTCTGAAGAACAGAGAAAATAATCAAATTATATAGATGCAGAAATTGCTCAAATATCACAAAATCTACAGATTGTTGGTATGCAAGCTGTCTTGCAGGTAATCTTTATAAAAGTACAAACTTTTTCACATATAAAAGTATGTGCAATAGGATTAAGACAGAGGGAGATACCAGGTAGGAAACGATAAATCTATGTGAATAATCTTGATATGGAAAATGAAAAACTGCATGCTGTTAAGACACATGATTACAAAGAAGTGCAATCAACTCCTCGCACCAAAAAAGAAAACAAAGTTAACATTTGACCAGAGCCATGGCTAGGAATTGAAGTCCAAAATTAGTATCAGTACGACATTAGGAGAAATTAAAGAAATGAAATAATGGTCTACAAATGTAAGGCTTTGGCTGGTTTGACTGATGAAACTTTTTTTTTTTTTTTCAAAAGAATGTCTTATAGTATGATGTGAGATCTTTTTATTAGTTTTGATTTATTTGTAGTATAGGATCCTAGTTTTCTCACTACTTTTAATGGTAAAATATCTGAATTTTAAAAAGAATAAATAAAAAATTAACAAAAAGATAGCATGCACACCCATGCTTGTGAAGATGACCATTACGATTCCCGTACGGTAATACACGCTTTTTGAATGACATGAAAAGAAAGTAATGTAAACCATAAGTTTGTAAAATTCTTTGCTATGAAACTACTAAAACTGATCATTTAGCAAGGGTAACATAATACCGGTACTAGTTATACTACTACTCGGTAGAGAAATAAATATTTTAATTCTCTGTGGCACTTACATGGATCACAGCTTACAGCTCTGTAAACTAGATAGATTTTAAACATTGCCTGATGCTCATTTTAAAAGGCTTCAAAGTAAATGGTGTATTTTTCTACAGTTAAAAAAGCACTTATAAAATCTGCCTATGCTTTCCACTAAACTTAAATTATTGTGTACTATGAACTGTAAAACTCACATAGCTTTCTTGTGCTCAGCATTTAAAGAAGTAATGCGGTCGAATTGCAGTAGATATGATATTAAATTGTAGAATATTAACAAGTCTAGCAAAAATGCTGGAGATGCTCTAACAGGGAAAAGTAGAAGTTTTTTAAATAATGTAGAAGAGCAGACCTGTAAATTTCAGTTAGAGGACACTCTATGGTATATATTTGTTTACTGTTCACTGCTTATAACCTGAAGGTGCACTTAAAGCAGATGCAGGAGTACGGGAGTTTAGTTTCCATTAATTTATGATCTGGGTTATTGGAATTTCAATGAGCATTTCTGTTCTACACTCCTGAATTCAGTGGGAATAGAAACAAGTTTTACTTAACTCTACAGATTCCATTCCACATTTAAGAATACTTTTAGTTAAAATTTAGATAATCAGCAGCTGAATTAAATATATAAAGAAATGCAGTGAAATTTGACTGCTAAAAGTATTGTTATGAACAATAATACTTCTTAAAGTAAAGTTATGTTAAGCAATAACATCAACTTTTTTCCCTGTTAAAGCCCTTTCAAGTATCTTTTTAACCTAGCAAAAATAATGAAAATCACAATATTAAGGTTCTGAAGTTCTATAAAAGTAAGCATTTCTGTTGGGACTATGGCTGTGTAGAACTTGTTGAATGATGATCACTTTAAAATACTTGTTTGAGGACCCTAATCTCTAATTCATATTACCCCACTGTTTTCACTCTGCATAGGAAAATCACCGTGAACTATTACCTTTTCCGTCTGGTTACGTGAAAGTTTATACTCAAGTCAGTTACACTTCCACAGGAAAAGATTTTTGTAGTACTCATTTAATGATATCACATATGATGTATATAAATGTGAAAAACAGCGGAGAGTATTTTCATGCTGTAATGTACTCATAACTTCACTGAATTAATGGTTCTTTTAATTATCAGCAGAGTTAGGAAAACTGTGGTATAGCTCAAAGTCATAGTTAGTTCTCTACTCATTATCGAGTGTTATGAAAGTGAAAGCTCATTAAATTAAACAATCTGCGTTATTTACATTAGTTGTAGAACCAAAGAGTTCAATTCACCATAAGTGACCTCTGAATCAAAAGAAAGTTTAAGAAATATAATAAGGTGTGCAGATGAATAATGTGTAACTAGCTTAGAATATGAAGTCTATTTCATTCTCTGAGAAAGAAAATTTATTAAATTAAAAAAAATTCTACAATCCTTCTAATTGTGTTTTTAAGGCTTAAAGTTGCTACAAAATCTAAGATTCTGCCAAGATATTTCGCATGATATCTTATAAGACATACAAAAATGGGGTTTGTGTGTTTTTGCAAAGATTTAAGAACAATTCAGTGTGTATTAACCGACTTTATATTTGAGTTTGATACTCAGATTGTACAAAAGATTTCTTTTTTTGTACAACTATAAAACTAATGTGCATATGTTATCTATATATACATATTTCTGTGCACTGGACTTCTGTTATCTATAAGAAAAATGTTAGAGGAATGGAGTACCTCTCCTGTGAGGAAGGGCTGAGAGAACTGGGATTGTTCTGCTTGGAGAAGAGAAGGCTTCAGGATGACCTAACTGCAGCCTTCCAGTACCTGAAGGGAGCCTACAAGAGAGACATTTTACAAGCACACGTAGTTCCAGGGCAAGGGGGAATGGATTCAAACTGAAGAGTAGGTTTTGATTAGATGTTAGGAAAAGATTCTTTACTGTGAGGGTAGTGAGGCACTGGAACAGGTTGCCCAGAGAAGTTGTTGATGTACCATCCCTAGAAGTGTTCAAGGCCAGCTTAGATGGAACTCTGAGCAACCTCCTTTAGTGGAACATGTCCCTGCCCAGGTCATGAGGGTTGGAAATGAATAATCTTTAAGATCCCCTCCAACCCAAGCTATTCTATGATTCTATGACTCTGTGATTCTATGATTCTGTATACATACAGTGAGGAGAATCAGAAGTATAAACAGCATCATAAACTGGCATCCCTGCATCCTGTGACACAGCTGGATGATATCTTTTTAAGCACTGTGATTTCTCACATAGCTTCCAGTAGCTCCTCCAGTAGCACCTGGCAATCATGAAAGTCTGACATTATTTTAGATAGATCTGCACAGGCATCTTGGATACTAAAGAGCACCTCAAATGGTGCTAGTAACCTGCTCTATGAAATTACAACCCTTTTTTTGTGATTGTTTCTATGTTCAACCTCATCTACAGTCTACCACACAGACTCTGGTATGAAGCTACTGCTGGCTGGAACCAGGTCGGGCACAGGGTAACCCCAACCTCTTCTCACAGAGGCCAGCTGTGCAGCTCCCAGTACTCCAGTAAAAATCTTGACACAAGCACCTATACAATGGATCACTAAGAGACAATAAAACCAGATTATGAAGGTTTCTTTTCTCATGAGTCATGTTTAAGAAGAAAATTACTTAATCTTGTCAAAAAAAATTCCCTGCTTTTCCCTGTGTTACATGGTCTCATGTGTGGTAACAGCTACTGGTGAGTCATATTCCTAAACTAGGATGGATGCCTGGAGCTCAGAGTCTTGCTGAAAGGGTGCCCTTGCTAGAGTTTGCCTGCAGAACAAGCAAATTTGTACCAGAAGACCAAAGGTGGGTTTGGCAAGAATGTAAGCAAACTTAACAATGGACTAGCAGTTTTTGTCTTAGGGACACAAGATAGTAAGTAAATGATTTTATGTTAAGGTGGATGGTAAGGTAGAGAGTTTTTGAATAAAGAACTTTATTAAATAATGTTTACTTTTCTATCACTGTAGCAAAATACAGAGAAAGAGGTGGAACAGATCATCAGCTTTCCTGATTGCTCTTTATTTCAAATAAACACTCTTGCTATACGAATAGCACTGTAACCTCTGCTCAATAAAATATTGTTTAGTTTACATTAACAGTGTTAAAACAATATGCTGGTTTCCACAATTTCTAAGTAATTTTTTTTTCTGTGATAAACCTATTAACGATAACTAGGCCTCTTAGAAGCTTTTTTGCTACACAAATAGTTTTAGTGGCTTGTTTATTTATTAAATTGTATTTTTTTTTCAATAGATAAGATGCATCTTTGTTTTAAAGAACATGTGATAAGTGTTTAACTGTAAGCCTGTTTTTAACAATAATTAAGAAAGTATCTTCTGTTTCCCTGGGAACAAAGTTAGATCAGTTCTGCAAATTTTCTTATGTCAGTACTGCATAAAATAATTTATTTTGTTTACACAAAACATCACCTTAATATCCAAGGTGAGATTAAATAAAGAACATTTTGTATATTCTGCCTTGAACAAAGATTGAAATAATCCCTGACAACATACATTTCAGTGTCATAAATGGTTATTTAATATATGGTTATAAATGCCTACTGGTTTGTATTTTTTTTTTTTAATTGCAATGGTCACAGAAGCTTCTGGAATTCTACTAAACAGAAAGATTTGCAGGGACACTTTAATGTCTGCATGGGTATGGAACTGAAGTGCCAGCAGCAGCACTCCCTTTGATGCAATGTTTTAGACCACCTTTTATGTGAAGGAGATAAGATGTGAACAATGCGTCTTTAGCTACTGGGTACTCTCTAAAAGAGTACTTTGAAGCTGAGGGAATTTGTGGCCTTGCAGACAGCACTTAACATACCCGCATAGCTGGACCCTGAAACATACAGACAAACAAGATTTCAGGTGATAGAACAAGAACAGCTTTAAGTATCCTTGGACCACAGCACGTCTGTCAATTGCCAGTGTATCTGTCGAAGTGCTCTGCTCTTTGGAAGCAAACTCCAGTTTCCAGATGTAGGCATGCTGACAGGTCTATCATCATTTTTATTATGGCCATATTTCTTTCTCTTTGCATAGCCCATCCAATGTTGCTTTAATGCAAAAATGTAATCAACAGTTTGACTTATAAAGGAATATATTTTCTAAAGTTTGTTTAATAAGTTTGATACATAACTTTGTCTCTCTCTCCCTATATACTTGAACTGCCTTTGATTTTCATTGGTTGGCTACAACATAAGAATATATATTAATTATAGGAAATACTTAAAATACCTGAATACAAAAAATCCTAGAAATTTCAGAAAAGTACCAAGAATTATTTCATCTATTTTGGTGTGCCCCCAAAACCTTTTTCTCACTCAGAAGTATTCAGCTTTTCAATATTGAGTTTCCTTCTATAAACATATAATCAAGATTTCTATTTTTCATTAAAAATGCATAATATAGATCTGTAAACACATTTCAAGATAAATTCAGAATAGTGTTGGGTTTTCATTCTGTAAATAATGGGAGAAGTCCAAGAACCACAAAGTGAAAATATTTTTTTTAGTTAAACTGAAAAAAATTATGACCTCTAATTAACATTGATTACAAAAGCCTGTTTTATTTAAAAAGGAATCATGTAATGATTCACCTTTGTTCTTCTTGAACAAAACACAGGTATTTTATTTGAAAGAGAAAAGGAAGAAAAGAAATTTAAATATATTATGTTTAATTTTTCCCACTTTATTCAAATTAAAGAAAAGAGATCAGGTGTGGTCCCCTATCCCAAACAGTGGTGTTGCCAACAGTCTGTCCTGCCTTTAGTCATGCAATTCTGCTTCAAATGAAGGATTATATCCAGTCATCCCAGCAGGCATTTGAGATACAGCAGAGAAGCCGATGCACAATGATGTATTAAAATTGCATGATATGGGACAGATATCCTTGTTGGAGTCTTATTTTGGAAGATAAGTAGGACTCTGGAACTTCACAAATGATATAAATGTTTTTCATTCAAGCAATTGCATGAAAGACATCTATGAAGAGATAATAGAGGTATAATAATAAAACCTTTGACATGTAACTGAAAATTAGACCGATTTTTTCTTGTTAAGCTGACTTCTATTCTGTGTTTTTCTAGCTAAACAACTAAAAATTAATTCCTAGCCTTAAAATTAACTCCATGACACTAAAATTGTCCTGCTGTAGTTTCTTAACTAGTCTTCCCTATGCAAGTGAACTATAAGTCAATACTTCTTGACTAGATTTAGTCGGAGATAAGGTGACATTTAATTGTTAGAAAGGTCTCTTTTGCATCTTAAATCATAGTGATATAATTTTCCAATCAAGTGTTATACCATGGGCAAAATATTTTTTTTTAGAGTTCCTGAAACACTTGTTTCCATGGTATTTGCAAAATATCTGTCAGAATTTACACCAGTTGTAGATTTCATTTAGAAGAACTACTTATAAGTACCAAAACTAAATCTTACTTAAAATGTGGATTTGGTTTTTGTTTTGTTTTGTTTTGTTTGTCTTGGGATGTATCATTGTGAGAGTTTTGTTGGAAGACACTGAATAAAAATATCAAGGATGTTAAACCTCTGCAAAGAGTTAACTCATAGAAAAGTTGAAATGGACAAGGTGTTTCAATTTACTTCATTCTCCCATTCTAGAAAAGGGAAGGATAGATGATTTAGAAAAAAATAAAAATCTAGTTTTTAGAAGTTCAACTCTTCTTTATGACTGCCAAAGGAAAGCTACACTTTTTATAAAGAAAGCTTCAGACTAGAAAAAAACAAAGCAAAACAATAAAAAACTGAGTTCCTCCTAGCTCCAAAAATAGGAGAAGGTTAAGATAGTTGGGAAAATTATAGAATCATTGGTTTTGAAGATGTGTAGAAACAGTTAAGAAAAAATAAGTCAGAGAGATTGTACTGGGTTTACATGGCCAAGCTTTGGTAACGGGGGCTGCCAGCAGCTTCCTCCACGTCCAGCGGAGACAATCCCTGGTGACTCCAAACATGGACATGCTGCTGGCCAGGGCTGAGCCAATTAGAAGTGGTGGTAGCACCTCTGTGATAACACATTTAAGAAGAAGACAAAAAGTTATTGCACAGAGGTAATTGCAGACAGAGAAGATCAAAGTGAAAATACATGACAGGAACAGCCCTGCAGCACTCAAGTCAGTGGAGAAGGAGTGGGAGGAAGTGCTCCAGGCACTGTAGTTGACTCTATTGGAGCCCACGGTGAAGACCATGGTAAAGCAGCTGTGCCCCTGCAGCCCATGAAGAACCATAGGCATGCAGATATCCACCTGCAGCCCACAGAGGAGATCCACATCAGAGCAGGTGGATGCTGAGAGGAGGCTGTGACCTTGTGGGAGCCCTGTGCTGCACCAGGGTCCTGGCAGACCTGTGGAGAGGAACCCATGCGGGAGAAGATTTCCTGGTAGGACCTGTGACCCTGTGGAGGAGCCCCTAGGGAACAGTCTGTTCTTGAAGGAC
>VYZT01054798.1:0-23340 GCA_013400735.1 Pomatostomus ruficeps
GGATGGTTGGGAAGGAGGTTGGACATTGTGGTCTCCCTGTGGGTGCCGGCGCTGACGGCTCCAGCCCCGCTCTGGGGGAGATGCTCCAGGGGCTGGGGGGGAGCTGTTCTTAATTAAAATATCACAAAGGTCTCTCCAGGCAGCCGACAACAGATATAATTTATCCTGTCAGCTGTCCCCACATCAGACAGGCGCTCTTTGAAGCAACAGCAATAATAACATTAATAAAAATCATCCCTGACTCCAATGTTGTGGCTGCTCCCCTGCCTGAGCCTGCCCGGGTGGTGGAGCAGCTCCGGGCTCTGCTCCCAGGGACCCCTCGCTATTCCTGCTCCAGGAAAAATGGATTTTCCCAGGCATTTTGTGACTTTTTCAGGACACCATCCCATATTCCCTGGGCTCACACTGCCCCAAATGGCCCTGAGATGTTCTGGGGAAAAGAGCAATAATTGTGCATTCTCTGGGAGTTACGCTGGATGAAGACAATTAAAGGATGAAGACAATTAGGGCATGAAGCTGATCCGATCCCGTTTCTGCTCCCCGAGTCACATTTCCCGGTTTGTTCTGTGGCACTCAGGGTCCATCCCGTGTGCGAGGGGCTGCTCACGGTGTGGGGGCAGAATGGAAACCTCACCCAGGGCTCTCCAAACCCAACCCCTGCTTTGGGTCCCTCTCCCTTTACAGCAGGAGAACACAAACTCTTCCCTTCCTTGGTGCCTCTAAAAGTTTCAGGATTTAAATCAGGGATGAAGTTTTGGGTTTCACTTCCAGGGCAGCAGGAGGACGAACCCCAGGGGCACGTGGGCCGTGTTCCAGGTGGGATTTTCCATCATCTCCCCAACAAGCCGGGGCCGCGGCTGCTCCAGCGCGGTCCCCCTTCCCCTGCCTCCAGCGCCTCCTCTCCAGCGCCCACCGCAATTATCATGCAAACCTCGCACCTCGTTAGTGCCTTTCAAACCTGAACTTCCTTGAAGTTCTGAGGGGTTTCGAGCCGCTGCTGCCCACCAGCCGCGCTTTCCCCCGCGCCGCGGAGGCGCAGGGAGGCGCGGGCGACACGCGCGGAGCCGCGTCGGGAGTGTTTACACGGCTGGTGTGGAAAACGCGCCGCGCTAATTTATTCCCGTCCCTTAAATTGTGTCCGCGGTTGTAAGGCAGCCGGATCCCACCCCTGGGAGCGTGTGCCCTCATGAAACACAATTACAATGAGAATATCTCATTATCTCATTGGCTTTAGCTTACTCTTCTGTTACCATGGTTTCAAATACACAGAGGAGCCCGAAACGAAGCGCGCCGCTAACAAAGAACATCTCCTTGTACAATGACATCAGATCGTGTCAGACAGCACAGACTTAATTAAATACCCCCCGACGCAGGGCACAGGCAGAAGTTGGGGACACTTTCCAGCCCGGCGTCACCTCCCGGGCGCTGGGAAGCTCCGGTTCCTGTCGGAGCGGCGACCGCGGGCAGTTCTGGCGATAAAATTGTTTATAAAATGATCCCTCCCCTCCCCGAGCCCTCTCCCACCTCGGCGCGGCCCCTCCCCTGCCCAGCCAGGGGTGCGATGCTCCGGGAGGGACCGGGTGTCACCGAGCCGCTCCCGGTGACCTTTTCCCCCCGGTTTTTTCCCGGCCCCCGGGGAAGGGCAGAGCCGGGCAGTGCCCGGACCCCCGGCCCCGCCGCCCAGGTGGCTCAGCCGCGGCATTAAAAATTCCACAAATCATTTATTTACCCTGGAGTCTCTCCGGTGACATAATGTGACAATAATGACATCCCCAGTGGTGTTAATTGATTTTGTCCGGGTGGAGGAGGTAATTTGGCGTCCACGGCAGCTCCTGGATCACGGACCTACTGATTGTCTGCCGAGGTAATATTACTGTTAATGAAGAGAAAACACGCTTTCCTCTTTAAAAGACAATATGCTAATTAAGGCAGACAATAGCGAGTCAGGGGTCATTTATTATTTTTAAACAGAGAGTTAATGCTAAACGACTGGCGTGGAAGTGCCAAGCGACTGTAAATTAATAAGCGCAGTTCCCGGCTCATGAAATCCATCGCCGCCGTTAAATAAAAAGAAAGGGCACTCATGAAATATTCCGGCCGTCGGAACACTTGAAGGTGTGAATAATTAACAGCCACAAGTTAACATCCACCAGCTTGTAAAAGGTCTGATTAAAGGCAGTGTTCATCAGCCACCAAACTATCACAGCTCGCCGGGTCAACATCCCCTAATTAATGATTTCTTATTAGGGAGATAAAACGTGTTTTCTGAGGAGGATTATTTTTTAAAAAGGAGCGAGTGTTTTCGGTGCAATGTGCGGAATAATTAAGACTCGTTTAATGGGGCTGAGCTGGCCGGGTTCCTCCTCGGGGGTGTCGCTGTGGGCGCTGGTGGCTCTGGTGACACCGGGGCCGTCCCTGGGCAGATTCTTCACCTGGAGCCTCCAGCTCAGGGCTGAACGGCGCTAAACCCAGCCCCAAAATCCGTAATTCCAGCTTTCCCGGGAAATACAGACTGGCAGCACCCAAACCGGCACCCAGCCCTGGGTGATGGTGCACCAGGCCCTGCCCTGGCCTCCCTGCAGGGAGCGGAACCCAGGGAATATCACTGGAATCCAGGGAATATCAGTGGAATCCAGGGAATATCAGTGGAACCCATGGAATATCAGTGGAACCCAGGGAATACGAGTGGAATCCAGGGAATATCAGTGGAACCCAGGGAATACGAGTGGAATCCAGGGAATATCAGTGGAATCCAGGGAATATCACTGGAACCCAGGGGATAGGAGTGGAATCCAGGGAATATCAGTGGAATCCAGGGAATACGAGTGGAATCCAGGGAATATGAGTGGAATCCAGGGAACATCAGTGGAATCCAGGGAACAGGAGCGGAATCCAGGGAACAGGAGTGGAATCCAGGGAATATCAGCAGAATCCAGGGAATAGGAGTGGAATCCAGGAAAAGGGAGCAGAATCCAGGGAGTAGGAGTGGAATCCAGGGAATATCAGTGGAACCCAGGGAATATCANTCCAGGGAACATCAGTGGAATCCAGGGAACAGGAGCGGAATCCAGGGAACAGGAGTGGAATCCAGGGACTATCAGCGGAATCCAGGGAATAGGAGTGGAATCCAGGAAAAGGGAGCAGAATCCAGGGAGTAGGAGTGGAATCCAGGGAATATCAGTGAAATTCAGGGAATAGGAGTGGAATCCAGGGACTATCAGCGGAATCCAGGGAATACGAGTGGAATCCAGGGAATAGGAGTGGAATCCAGGGAATATCACTGGAATCCGGGGAATAGGAGTGAAGTCCAGGGAATAGGAGTGAAGTCCAGGGAATGTGAGTGGAACCCAGGCAACAGGAGTGGAATCCAGGGAATCTGAGTGGAACCCAGGGGAAGGGACCCGGCCTTTACTGCTCTTTGAGCGAAAATTTTGAAAAATCCATCGCAGGCCGTGGCTGAGGTGTCCCTGTGACCTTCATCCCCCGACTCTGCCTCTGCTGCCTCTGTCACCTCACCCAGGTTTAAGGTGGGGTCACCGCTCACCTGCAGCTGCCACCCCTTCGCCTCGCAGGGCCCAGGTTGGGTTTTGGCTCAGCTGCTCCGAAAACCAAACTGCCCTGATTTTTCTTTACATTTTAGATCTTCCAGGCACTTTTTTTTGCCGTTTATAGTTTAGTTCCCAGGAATGAAGGACACTTTTCTTGTTCTGTTTTAACCTCCCCAATTGAATTTGTTTGTTTGAATTGAATTTGTATTTATTTATCTCCAGAAACAGGGATTCTTCACATTCACCTGTTGCAAAATTCTCCATAGCATCAAGAACTGGCATCATCCCAAACTCGGTATCACCACTGAAGTGTTGTTTTCTTGACTTCTACTCCTTTTGCTGCTATATAATATTATATTATATATAACATATAATATAATTAAATTATATTTATATACAATATATAATTAAATATATTAATTACAATATTATTCCCATAAATTCCAGGGGTCACCACTGGGAGGAACAAACGGCCCCAGTGTGCCCAGTGAGCCACATCCATGGGGTGGGACAAGAACTGGGATTGGGATCCCTGTACTGCCTGCAGGGCCCTGGAAGCCTGAGTGCTGTGAGCTCAGGAAGGGGAAAACCAGGAGAGGAAAACCGGGAGAGGAAAACCAGGAGAGGAAACCAGGAGAGGGAAACTGGGAAAGAAAGGCCAGGAGAGGAAAATTGAGAGAGGAAAACCAGGAGAGGAAAACAAGAGAGGAAACCAGGAAAGGGAAACTGGGAGAGGAAAACCGGGAGAGGAAAAGAGGGAGATGAAACCCAGGAAAGGAAAACCAGGAGAGGAAAGCAGGAGAGGAAACCCAAGAGCAGAAAACCAGGAGAGGAAAACCAGGAAAGGAAAACCAGGTGAGGAAAACGAAGAGAAGAAAACTGGGAGAGGGAATCTGAGAGAGGAAAACCAGGAGAGGAAAACCAGGAGGATTCTGGAGTCCCCTCAGACCCTCCGGGGTCACCGTGGTCCTCACTGGAGCAGGATCAGAGGGAAAGGGGCTGTGGCAGACCCGGGGTTCAGGGCTGAGCCCCCGGGGAGGGAGTGCAGCTCCATCACCGCGTAAACACCAACAAAGAGCTCTGGTGACAGCACAGCCCCTGAGCTTTGGGGGTTTGGGCTTTAATTTACCTTTTAAACACCGATTTCTGAGCGGGGACCTGCATTAGAGGCACCTCCTGGCGCTCATTTGCATTTAAAGAAGAAAAGTTCAAGCTCTCAAACCTCCAAATTCTGCACGGAGCGGGGGCAGGCGAACCAATATTTGCTCTGGGTTGATTTTGGGGCCTAAATGGCATTTTAGGAGCTGTTTTAATGAGGGAGCAGCGCGCATGCCCCCGCGCTGTTTTGGACTGGCTCGAATGATCCGGAGGTGTGGCCAGGCTTTAATGATCGGCGTTAATAATTTATCAATAGAGTTTGTAAGTGCTAATTTGCACTTTTAGGTGCACGTTCTCCTTTTGAAGCCGCCACGCAAGCCCCTATTAATGTTAATGGGAGTTGTGCTGACATTAAAAGGAGATTATACCCCTAAGGTGTCGAACATGTGACTTTGCCAGGTCTGGAACCGCGCGGTGAATGTCGCCGCTTTCATGCCGGGGTGGCTTTGGTCGGGCTGTCACCGCACAGCGCACGGGCGGCTTCAAACGGCGACAAAAACCAGGCGGTGCTGGAGTCACCCCGCCAGCCCTGACTCCTTGGGCTTGGCTCAAACCCAGCTCCAGGGCGATGGAGCAGCTCCGGAGGGTGACGGTGTCACTGTCACCCCACGCCACCGAGGCGTGAACAGCGGTTAAATCACACCCAGAAAAACGTGGAATGACCAAAACTCTGGAAAAACGATTTCCTGCACCACTTCAGGAGAGGTTCTAATCACTTCTGGGGGCGATTCTTGCCGAATTCCAGCGTTTATGAATTGACGTCTAATTAACGGGGGCCTGCGTTCGTCTCCCGCCTTAACAAATCGCTCCAGCAGAAATGGAAATCCTATTTACTGCGCTGGGATTAATTGGGTTAAAGGACACGATCGATGCGGGAGGGTGTCACCTCTTAACCCTTTCCTGCGCCGATAATGGGGTTGGGGAGGGGATGGAGCAGCAGGGAGTTATTGGGGTGCAGGGGGTTTGCAGGGGATGCGTTGCTGGCACGGAGAGCAGAGTGTGGATACAGGAAGAGGAGGAATTCATGACTAAAACCCATCTTCTCCCCCAGAAATGGTGTCAGAACTGTCCCCAACTCACCTGAATCACGTCATTGAGGTTTGCAGCTTCACTCTCAACCCCTTTGGAGGGATTTGGGGAGGATCAAACGGGGTCACTCGGGGTCAGCTGTCCCGGCTGGGTGCCCCCAGCTCCTTGCGCACCCCCGGCCCTGCAGCAAAGCCCCCGGTGCTGGGTGAGCCCTGCCCAGCAAGAACCAAACCAGCCCCGGGTTATCAGGGCACAAATCCCGGCCGCAGCCCCATCCCAGCTCCTGGGAGCAGAATTAACCCTCCCGCAGCCGGAGCTGCGCTCCTCGGGAGCGAGGCAGAGCGAGCTGCTCATGAATGATGCATTTGCCCCACCTGGGAGTTCCTATTTACCATCTCGCGCTGAAATCCATTAGGAAGAACAAACATTGGATTTATCCAACGCGCTCCGGAGCCGGGCATCGGCATCCCCGCGGAGAGGAGCGGGAGCCGGGGCGGCTGCGGGCTCCCGAGGGTCCTGGCCGGCTCCCGAGGGTCCTGGCCGGTTCCCGAGGATCCTGGCCGGCTCCCGAGGGTCCTGGCCGGCTCCCGAGGATCCTGGCCGGCTCCGGAGGGTCCTGGCCGGCTCCCGAGGGTCCTGGCCGGGTCCGGAGGGTCCTGGCCGGCTCCCGAGGGTCCTGCCCGGCTCCGGAGGGTCCTGGCCGGCTCCCGAGGGTCCTGGCCGGCTCCGGGGGCTCAGATCCAGCCTCTGGAGAGCCCTGGTCTGGGAACGCTCACGGAGGGACAGCCCGGAGGGGACTCCGGCTGCGGGTGACAGGCAGGGACCGGGGTGGAAGGGCTGAGACCTCGGGGTACCCCGAGCTGCTGCACCCCAGCACCGCCAGCACTGCCAGCAGCCCCAGAACCCTCACAAACCCTCAGAACCTTCAGAAACTTCAGAACCCTCAGAACCTCAGCACCCCCAGTACCTTCAGAACCCTCAGAACCCTTAGAAACCCAGCACCCGCAGCATCCCCAGCACCCTGAGCACCCTCAGAACCTTCAGAACCCTCAGCACCCTCAGAACTCCCAGAAACCTCAGAACCCCAGCACCACCAGCACCTCCAGCACCCTCAGAACTCCCAGTACCCTCAGCACCCTCAGCATCCTCAGCACACTCAGAACCCTCAGAAACCTCGGAAACCCAGCATCCCCAGTGCCCTCAGAACCCCCAAAACCCCATCACCTCAAAACCCCAGCACCCTCAGAACCCTCAGAAACCTCAGCACCCTCAACACCCTCAATACCCTCAGAAACTTCAGAATCCCCAGAACCCTCGGCAGTCTCAGAAACCCAGCACCTCCAGCACCCTCAGAACCCTCAGAAACCTCGGAAACCCAGCATCCCCAGTGCCCTCAGAACCCCCAAAACCCCATCACCTCAAAACCCCAGCACCCTCAGAACCCTCAGAAACCTCAGCACCCTCAACACCCTCAATACCCTCAGAAACTTCAGAATCCCCAGAACCCTCGGCAGTCTCAGAAACCCAGCACCTCCAGCACCCTCAGAACCCTCAGAAACCTCAGAAACCCAGTGCCCTCAGTATCCACAGCACCCCCAGAACCTTCAAAACCTCGCTACTCCCAATACTTGCAGCATCTTCATCACCCCCAGCACCCTCAGCGCCCCCATGACCCCAGTGCTCCCAGTGCCCTCAGCACCCCCAGCACCCCAGTAACTCCAGTAACTCCAGTAACCCCAGTAACCCCCAGCACCCGCAGCAGGGCCAGCACCGCCAGCACCCCACGCCCGGGGGGTGGGAGGGAGCCTGGGGCGCCCCCCCAGCCCCTGCACAAGCCACGGGCGGGTTTGGGAAGCCGGGAAGCGGAGGAATCCTGGTTTTCAAGGATCGATGGTGGCGGCAGAGGAAGGGGAGGCCCGGGCTCTGAGGAGAGGAGAGGAGGGGAGCGCATCTCCCGCATTTCATCTCGGCTCGCCGGGCCGGCCCTGCAGGACCGCGCCTCCCGCGCTCCCGCCTTTCAATCGCTCTGCCAGCGCCGTGTTTGAAGATGTCAGGGGAGAACGGGGCTCTCTGTGAAGCGAGTTCCAAGAAAAGACACCGTTCCCCGTCCCTGCTCAGAGACGAGCTCTTTCAAGCCTTCAGGAGCTCCCCAAACCGGCCCCGCTCCCCTTCCCGGAGCGCTCACCTGCCTGGCTGCTCCAGCAGGGGCAGGAGCGCTGCTGGGGAGGCTCAAGAGCCCACAGGAAAACTCAAATTTCCCTTTCCCTCCTTTCTGCCTGCTTAACTTAATAAGAAAAAAAAATTAAGAAGAGAACTTCTTCCCTTTTTATTCTGACAAGGTGTGGAAAGCTGTGGCAGCGTTTGCTCCAGCAGCCCCCGGGGTCTCCTCTGCCCCCCCAGGAAAATCCCGGGCAGGAACACCCCGGGCTGGGATAATCCCCGTCCTCAGCAGCCCGGGAGGGCTCTGCAGGGATGGAATGAGGGAAGAAAATGGGAAAACTCCTTCCCGAATGCCAGGGATGAGCCAGGACTGAGGGGGAGCACAGAGCTGAGAAATGGGAATGGGTTCACATGGAGAGAGGGCAGGGATGGGTGGGATATCGGGAAGGAATTCCTGGCTGGGAGGGCGGGGAGGGGCTGGGATGGAATTCCCAGAGAAGCTGGGGCTGCCCCTGGATCCCTGGCAGTGGCCAAGGCCAGGCTGGACGGGACTGGGAGCAGCCTGGGACAGTGGGAGGTGTCCCTGCCCCTGGGACACTGGATGAGCTTTAAGGTCCCTCCCAACCCAACCCCTCCCGTGATTCCGCGATTGACGCCGCTGAAGGAATAAGTTAAATATTGATATAAATATTTAAACTTCACTCGCGGCCTTCAGCGTCTATTTACTCCAAAGCATCCCCGTGGAAAGTTTGGCCGACATGATCTGCAAGTTAAACAACTTTTCAAAAGGCACCCCAGGGGCCGCACAAAGGACCCAAACTCTCTGTGTTGTCTCGGGTTTGCGCTTCCAGCCGGGTTTGAAAGGGCTGGGCGGGGCGGGGAGGGGACCCGGGACCGGGGGCCGGGGACAGCGGTGGCCGTGGCCCGGGTGGCCGTGCCCGCGGTGCCACCGGCGCCGCCGAGGCTCCCGGCAGGGCTGGGCACTCGCCACAGCCCGGGGAGAGAGGAGCACATGAAAGCCGGGCTGGATTTGCCTTGCAATGACAGCTGCATATTAATCTAAAGAATTTCTGAAAAATCAAAAAGACATTTTTCAGCAAAATACACCCCTAGAGCCTCAATCCTAAAGCGAGGGAATAAACTTGAAACAGGATTGATTTCATCTTAAAGGGAATAGCTCTTTGAAATGCTACCAAGCTGCAGTTGTCTTATTTGGTTTTCAATACTATAACAAAATTGTGCCATATTGTGTCAAATAAGGAGATAATATAACAGCTTTAAACAAATTTTGTAATTATGGGATCAATCGGAAACGAATTAAATCCTCGTGCGTGAGGTGCGTGGTGCCGCTGAATACTGAGCAGCTCCCGGCGCCGGCTCCGAGCCCGGCTCCAGCGGCGGCCCCGGACCGGGGGGGCTCCTGTGACCCCAAACAGGGGACAGGGGACGGGACAGAGCCCGGACAGGGGACAGGGGACGGGACAGAGCCCGGACAGGGGACAGGGGATGGGACAGAGCCCAGCCAGGGGACAGGGGACGGGACAGACCCCGGACAGGGGACAGGGGATGGGACAGACCCCGGACAGGGGACAGGGGATGGGACAGAGCCCAGCCAGGGGACGGGGACAGGGCAGACCCCAGCCAGGGGAAAAGGGACGGGACAGACCCCGGACAGGGGACAGGGGACAGGACAGACCCCAGTCAGGGGACAGGGGATGGGACAGACCCCAGGGGACAGGGGATGGGACAGACCCCAAACAGGGGACAGGGGACAGGGCAGACCCCAGTCAGGGGACAGGGTACGGGGCAGACCCCAGCCAGGGCTCCTAGGAGGGAGGAGCACAGGGCAGCACCCTGGGATTGAGGATAAAAGAGGAAAACGGGAATTCCCGCTGTCCCTGTGCCCAGCAGCCCCAGCTGCCCCCGTGCCAGGCATGGGAGCATGGACGGGGCGGCTGAGGTGGGGTTTGGGAATGGGAATGGGGATGGGAATGGGAATGGGATAATGGGGATGGGAATAGGAATGGGATAATGGGGATGGGAATGGGGTTGGGAATGGGAATGGGGATGGGAATGGGAATGGGATAATGGGGATGGGAATGGGAATGGGATAATGGGGATGGGAATGGGAATGGGATAATGTGAATGGGAATGGGGTTGGGAATGGGAATGGGAATGGGGATGGGAATGGGAATGGGAATGGGAATGGGAATGGGAATGGGGTTGGGAATGGGAATGGGATAATGGGAATGGGAATGGGAATGGGAATGGGAATGGGAATGGGAATGGGAATGGGAATGGAGATGGGGATGGGAATGCTGATCCGGCACAGGGCTGGTGACACTCAGAACGCTCCCCCTGCCCTTTTCCAAGTGTTTCGGGGGTGGATTTGTGTTCCCGCAGCCGGGTGGATGGGAGGCCGCTCACTCTCCATCACATCCATGCCCCCACAGCTGCCAAACTGCTGGGAATTCTCCTTGGGTTGGGAATTGTCCCAAAGCAGGGATCACCGGGGCAGCCAGGCCAGAGCCCGTCCTGGGGAAGGAGCCCAACACCGGTGACCGATACCAGCACTGATAAGAACCCACCAAACGCGGTTCTGGTGCGTCCCGGAGAGGGTTTTACAAAATCACACCTCAAACAGGGGCAGGGTTACCGGGAGAACCCCTTGGCTCCTCCAGTGGACCCTGCCCCTCACTCCTGCCCTCTAATCACCTGTTAATGACCTTCCTATGCTAATGAAGCACCGAGGGGCCCTTCCAGCCGCGGAACCAGTGGGGAGAGGGGCCCCGGGTGCTGCAGGGAGCAGGATTGGATCCCGGCGGATGGCTGTGCCGCTCCACCAGGGACCAGTAAAACCATTATTTGTGAAAGCTTTTGCATATTTAATATTCTTGTGTAAACTGGAGCATTCCAAATCAGGCCTTTCTGCTCTTCCAGAGAAGGAGGAACGCTGTTAGGGAATAATACATTAACACGCTCCTTTCTGAGGCTGCTCCAACTTGAATAATTCCGTTGATTCCTCCACTTGAGCATCAAATTTGTATTTGAGCGGCTCTCCGAGAAGCTGCTGCTGCCACAGCTGGAGCTGCAGGATGAGTCAAAACAGGAATCTGTGAACACAGGCAGCACAGGAGGGGGGGATTGAGCGCAGGAGCGCTCATCATCCGTCCCCAAAATTGGGCTCCTGGTTCCTTTGTACTCTGTGTGATTTCCCCTTTCCCACACTTCCTTCACATTCCTGTTTCCCTGCAGGGCAGCAGCGAGGAGCTCGGCTGGGACGGGGTTTGCATCGAGTATCAGGAGCTCAAGTTTTGCGTGGCTGGGAGATGCAAACCCCATTTTCTCCTTTGATCAGGAGCCGAGAAATTTTACAACCCCCCAAATTATCAATAAAATCATCCATAAATTCCCTCTCCTAACTGCATTGCTCCCCAAGCCTTCACCCTGAGCAGAATCCAGGGACCCCAAACTCCTGGAGGTGTGGGGACCACGGGAGCAGCCCCAGCAGGGAGAGAAGCAACCATTCCCCTAGAATTTGGAGATTTAAAGTCTTAAAGACCCAAAATTTCATTTTTGGGGATTGAACAGTTTTTCCTTCCGTCCTGCACAGGTCCAGGCTCCTGGGCACATCACTGAGCACAGCCCCAGCTGCAGCCCCGGAGCTGCTCCCCAGCGCTCCAAACACCTCGGAGGAGAATTCCGAGAGCAGCCGGATCTTCTCCAAAGGAATCTCCGAATCTCCTCCTCTTCCATGGGTCTCATTGGCTGCGGCCTCATTATCTGAAGTGATTGACGAGGAATTTGGGCTGATGCTCCTCTCTCAGCAGCACCTTCTGAAGATTTCACAATGGCCAAACCTCGGTTCTGACCACTCTCCTCTGGCTGATGGCTCCACATCCCCATTTTCAGTTTAAAAAAACGGGAATTTTCAGGAAAAGTGTATTTGAAGTGGGCTGTCAGTAAAAATACAAGAATTCGGATTTTCTGTGTGATGCAGCACCAAAAATCACATTAACAGAGAGCCGGAGCGAGGAGATCAACGTTTATGATGTCCCCATCGTGCACCTGCCTGTGAGCAGGAGATGGAATATTGGATAGGGAGGGTGTGAAATCAAACCTGGCTCCAGCTTTATGCTTGGGGAGAGTTCCTGCAGCGCCGGCACCGCTGGGATGGTGTTAAATTTGCTGTGGGGTCCAAACCACAACTGAAATCCTTTGTCTGTTGTGGTTTGGGATATCAGCTCGATATCCAGGGATTTCACCTCCCAGGACAAGCCCTGGCTCCTGAGCTCACCCTGTGCAGAAATTCGTGAGGTTTTTTAGGCACAAAAAGGCAAAAGATGTTTGGTTTCCTTTGGAAAGACTTCAACCCATCCCATCCCTCCAGCTCCCGGCTCCCCGCCCATCCCAGCAGGGAAACCACGGGGATTATCCACCCGGAGAGAGGGAGGAACGTCCACATCTGCGCGGGGAGAGAAAGCAATAAATAACAAATGAGATCTGATTACGTAACGCGATCTCGCTTCGGATGGACGGGCGAACGATGCGATAATAAATCCCACCTTGGTGTTTCCCCAGCTCCAACCGCCACATCTGCAGCTCTGGAGGAACCTTCCCGTTTCTGGGGGGAGCTGGACCCCAAGGCTCACCTCCAGCAGAGCAGAAGGAAACTCTCAGGTTTTGACTCTCCTGGTTATCAGGGGAGCCCCGGCTCACAGGGAGGGCATCACCCTCCGTGGAAATGCTCAGCCAGGGTGGGATGGGCTGGGAACAATTTTTTTTAAAGCAACAGGAGAGTCAAGGAACAGACTCGGAATTGCTCAGTTTGGAGCAGCCCAAGGTCACCGAGTCCAACCATCCCCACCACTGAGCCCTGTCCCCAAGTGCCACCTCCCCGAGGTGTTAAATCCCTCCTGGGCAGCTGGGCCAGGCTGGAGAGCCCTTTCCAGGGAAGGAATTTTCCCAAAATCCACCCTGAGCCTCCCCTGGCTCAGCCTGAGGCCGTTCCCTCTCCTCCTGTCCCTGTGCCCTGGGATAAGATCCCAAATCCCCCCTGGGGGCCTCCTCCTTTCAGGGAGCTGTGCAGAGCCAGGAGGTTCAGCCAGCGTCTGCCAGAGCTGTGCCAAGGGGATGGGAATGGGATTGGGATTGGGATTGGGGTGGCTGTGTGGGCATCATCTGCTCCCCCCTGGGAAAGACACCCCCAATCCACACCCGGAGCCCGTTTTACTGTAAAGCGCTCCCTGATCTTTAATCACCCGTTTGGGCCAAACCAGGTGAAAAGTTCGCTAAAAAAGCAGCGTCCGTGTCCAGCTAAACCCGGCAAAGCTGGGAAGGGCACGGGCAGAGCCTGGCCCTGCTCGGGAAGCCGAGGCTGCTGAACCAAGGGGAGAAAAGGCCAGACCAGCAGCGGCTGAAGTTGGGCCCTCGTGGCTCTCTGGGGTCCGGGGCAGATTCACCCCGGGAGCAGCGACAGGAGCAGCGACAGGAGCAGCGACAGGAGCAGCGGGTCCCTGCTGGAGCCGCAGCCGGAGCTCCGCAGGGTTTGGGATTCCCGGCTCGGCAGCGCTGGAACAGCAACTGCTCCATCTGGTGGGAACAGCGCCGGCCGGGATGCGGAATGTGGGATGAGGGATGCGGGATGCGGGATGCGGGATACGGGATGAGGGATGGGGATGTGGGATACGGGATAAGGGATGGGGATGTGGTATGCGGGATAAGGGATGCGGAATACGGGATGAGGGATGGGGATGTGGGATACGGGATACGGGATGAGGGATGCGGGATGCGGGATGCGGGATGCGGGATGCGGGATGCGGGATGCGGGATGCGGGATGCGGGATGCGGGATGCGGGATGCGGGATGCGGGATGCGGGATGCGGGATGCGGGATGCGGGATGCGGGATGCGGGATGCGGGATGCGGGATGCGGGATGCGGGATGCGGGATGCGGGATGCGGGATGCGGGATGCGGGATGCGGGATGCGGGATGCGGGATGCGGGATGCGGGATGCGGGATGCGGGATGCGGGATGCGGGATGCGGGATGCGGGATGCGGGATGCGGGATGCGGGATGCGGGATGCGGGATGCGGGATGCGGGATGCGGGATGCGGGATGCGGGATGCGGGATGCGGGATGCGGGATGCGGGATGCGGGATGCGGGATGCGGGATGCGGGATGCGGGATGCGGGATGCGGGATGCGGGATGCGGGATGCGGGATGCGGGATGCGGGATGCGGGATGCGGGATGCGGGATGCGGGATGCGGGATGCGGGATGCGGGATGCGGGATGCGGGATGCGGGATGCGGGATGCGGGATGCGGGATGCGGGATGCGGGATGCGGGATGCGGGATGCGGGATGCGGGATGCGGGATGCGGGATGAGGATGCAGGATACGGGATGAGGAATGGGGATGCGGGATGCTCGCAGCTCCCCCGGCAGAGCAGCGGCGATGGCCCGGCCGATCCCGGGGGCTCCCGGCACTCCCAGCACCCCAGGGAATCCCGGCTGGAGTGCGGGAAGGAGCACCGATCCTGAGGAAACCAGGCTGAGCCGGGCCGGCTGTGCTCAGGTGATAAAAAAATCACTGAAAAAAATCACTGAAAAGAAAGGGGATTGAGATCAGAAAATCCTTCCCTGGGAGGGTGGGACCCCCTGGCACAGGGTGCCCAGAGAAGCTGTGGCTGCCCCTGGATCCCTGGCAGTGCCCAAGCCCAGGCTGGATGGGGCTGGGAGCAGCCTGGGACAGTGGGAGGTGTCCCTGCCATGGCCGGGGCTGGAATGGGATGATCCTTAACCCAAACCAGAAATGCAGGGAAAAAAAAATAAAATCTATGCCCAGCATTTAAACTTTCCTCTCACGTGAATTTTTGCTTCCTCACGCCCCAGGGAGAGCTCGAAGAGCCGGGCTGGGCTGCAGGACTCATCCCCAAATTAACGATTGTGGATCTGCTTGGACATTGATGGCTCCAGGCATTTATTTGTCCAGGGCCAACTTGACTGAGCCTCCACCCCAGAAGGGATCAAAGCACCCCAGAAGGGATCAATTTGCCCCAAAAGAGATCAATTGCCCGGCTGTGGGTGCTTAGATGGCGATGGGAGGGGTGGCCCAAGGCTGGCCCAGGGGCTCCCAGGGGTTTCTGTGCTCTCCAAGGTTCCTGATGGATTTGGAGACACCGGGACAGACAGGGATGCTGGAAGGAGAAGGGAAGAAATACTTCCCAGCTTTCCAAGCGTGGCATTTTTGTACCTCAGCAAATTGGCGCCGCTACCACCGGCCATCCTTACCTTAAAATATGGGCATTTCTCTGCTGGAAATGCTTTCCTGCACTATTTCCTTGACCTGAAAGCTGGGAGTGTCAATACATCAGCCCTGAAGTCTGCTGAGTGCCTGGAAAATAGGGGATCTCATCTCCAAAATGAGTGCCCACCAGGCTCTGTCAGCGCTGCCAGCGCGGAGCAGCTCTTTGCAACTTTGATTTACTGGCAATTGTTGGAAAAGGAGCAAGCAAGGAATGAAAACCCAATATTTCCATTACCGTTTACTTAATAAAAAAATATTGTAGGGAAGTCAGACATCATAAAACGCCCATCCTCGCTCTGTATTTACAGGGTCATCCAATAACTCCAGCCAGACCAGCAATCAATTTTTAAAAGCCCTCTGCAATTGAAGGCACAGACAAGTGAGTGCTCAGTATCAATATTCCCCCAGCAGAGCAGCAGCCCCGGAGCTCTGCTGGGGCACCCCGAGGAGCCAGGCGGGGTCAGGGCGCTCAGAGGGGCCGGGGTGGTTCGCAGGGAGCCCTGGAGGGGGAGGCTCTGTCCGGAGAGGGAGGGTTGGAAGGACCCTAAAAAATTCCCTCTCCAACCTGCCCAGGAGCTCTTCTGCCTCATCCACCCACAGAACACCTTCTCCTGTTGGTGTGGAAAGGATTTTTACCATCAGGCTCTGGGGTTCTGGCCAGTCCAGGGGCAGAGGTGCTGCCTGGGGCAGTAAAACTCCGTTCTGATGAGGTGGTTCCTCCTCTCCCCCAGCACCACCCCTCTGCCTCGGCTGCTCCTGCTCCTTCCCGTTGTCCCAGAGTCACAGAATGGTTTGGGTTGGAAGGACCCTAAAGGCCACCCCGTCTGACCCCACGGGCAGGTGGCTTCAGGGCTCTCTCAGGTCCAGCCATGTCCAGCTCGGAGCTGGGGCTCTGCTCGTGGTGGCTCCGAATGTTCAGATTCCTTGGAGGAACGGAGTCACTCCCTGTTCGAGCCACTCTGGGCCACAAAAACTTCCTCTGAGAGGAGGAACCCCAGGCTGCTGCTGGAGGAATCAAAGCTCAGCTCCCTCTGGATGTGCTCACACCCTGGAGAACAGAACAGCAGAGCGAGGGCTGGGCTGCAGGCAGGAGCGGGGGGACCGAGGCACAACCACGCATTCCCTTTCCTTCCCGGTGTCTGCAGCCGCCCTCCGGAGAGATTTTGAGGTAAAATGTGCTGTTTCAAGGGGTGCTCCCTTCGAGGCTCGTGGAGAACAGCACCCGGTCCCCGAATCGCCGGGGAGCGGCAGGAATTTCCAGGGAGCAGCAGGAGGGGCCCTGCAAAGCCAAGGCAGCTCCTGTGCCAGAGGCGCCCAGCGTCTCTCATCTCTCAGCCGATGGTTTAATCTATTTTAATGATTATCAATACTGATGCTGAGTGTAATCACCTTGTCTGATACAATTGCTGGAATCTGAAAGTCAACTTGATTTTAATGGTTTATCATTAGGAGTATTATTTAGTCGGATTAAACTGGTCTTAATTCCTGCGCAGTCATTATTTAGCAGCCGTTTGGAGCACATTAGGGCCACCCCGCTCGTCCTGCGGTGAATCAATGCCCGGTCTCCAGCCCGTTCATCTCCAGCAGCCTCTCTCGAGCAGCCACACGATGGACACCGAGGCACTCCGGGCTCTTCATATTCATGAATTTCCTCTCCTGGCACGCAGATTCCCTCGGCACCCCCCAGCAGGGCTTGGGTTTAACTCTCCTGCTGCGATGGGGCCCCTGAATCCCACACTGCCGGCGGGAGGGCTGGGAAACACTCAGGGATGGGATTTGGAGAGGCTGGAGCCATCGGAGCCAGCGCTGTGCTGCTCCGGGGGCATCCCTGTCACCTCCTGGGGCAGGGGACACAGCCCAGCAGCAATCCCAGCTCATGGGAGCACAGGAACTGGGATCTGGTCACTGTTCTCCTGCTGCCCAGCCACTGCAGGGAGCAGGGACGTGTCCAGCAGTGGATTTGGGAATGAAACCCCTGGATGTCACTGAGCCCTTGGTTCCAGAGCCGGGGCGGTGCAGGATGAGCGGGGCTGGATCCTTCCCTGCCTCTCCCTGCCGGGTACCGAATCCCATCTCCCCTCCCGGGACCCCCAGCGCTCCCTCCCTGAGCCAGGGAGCCCCGGGTGTGCAGGGATCCCCCCTGGCCTGTCTGGGGGAGCAGGACAGGGTTGCCGAGCCCTGGGAATATCCCAGGACCGCAGTGACCCCGCTCGGTGTCTGGCTCTGGCTCCCTTGGCCCATGCACATCCCGTGTCCTTTCCACATCATCCAGAAAGGGATTTTTGCCCCTCTCACTGGGGTGGTGCCAAAAAAATTGTGGGAGCAGCTTTTTTTGCATGCAGAGGATGCTGAGGAGCTGAAGAGCTCGTGAACAGGGGACACAGGGAAGGAGAGGCCGGAGTGACCAACTGTGGCTGTGCTGAACCAACTTTCCCTCCCAGTAACACCAGCGAGGGGAGTGGGAACACGAGGATGAGCTCAGGAGAGCCTCACACTCCCAGGGACAGGCAGAAGATGCAAATGAAGCTCAGTTTTCTTATTTTAAACAGGTTTTTAATCGAACAAGGGATCAAACCTGGTGTTTAACAAGCAGAGAAACTCCAGTCCTGCAGGAGTCTTCTGAGGACAGCAGAGCACTGGGGTGGCTCAGGGATGGGATTAATTTGGTTAAAAATGAAGCCCCGGGGACACTTTAGATGTTTCCTTCAGTTAATGAGATTTCCGTGATAGTTAAAACAATGAAATTAGCAAACAATGCCATTAATCTGGGATTACAAGCAGCACCAGGGAAGAATTAGTAAAAGAAATCGGGAAGATTTGAGGCACTTTGCTCTCGAGTTTATGGGCTGGGATGGGAGCTCCGTGCTGTGCTTCCCTGGGATTAAGGAAGAGGTGATCAGGATCTGCCTTTAACCTGGAATATTTGAGCACGGAAATCACATTTTCCCAAGTTTAAGCCTTGATTTAACCCATGCACTAAATATTATTTATATATGGCCTACCGGTAAATAACTACCGCAGCGTCACATTTAAAAATTCAAATTATTTTCAGTCAAAAGCCTCAAATTAAACCACAGCAACTTTGTACACCCCACATTTGGCTGTTCGAGGCAGCAGAATGAAACAGGGATAAAAGACATCCCAAAATAGGATTACAGAGAGCAGCAGTAAAAGGGGAAATAATCTTTGGAGGAATGATGGAAGAACCAATTCTAAGGGCATTAAGAGGGAACAAGTCATGGTTTCAGTCACAGGCAGGCAGCAGATTGCTAATCTCGTGTGTACAGCAGATAAATCTGGGAGGACAACAAATTGCATCGGAATTTATGGGCTGAAAAGGTTAATTTTTAATTCCCTCTCCTCACTCCAGAAATCAGGGAAATACAGACTGAAAGTAATAAAGTAATGGAGTTCTCCGAGGTGGATCCTCAAAAATGAAGGAAAATATTTCATTTTTAGTGTGTGCTCTTGGCAGGAATTTAAATACAATCCAATGAATCCATTTGTTTATGATTTAAAAACAAATTTATTTTTGATTAGTTTTTATTATTTAAAACCAAAATTTGTATTGTGTCCCCTTAAGTTACCTGACATCAAAGGAGATTTTTGATCAACCCAAAAATGTATAAAAGGCTCATATGTTAAAAAAATCTTTGTATTCGTGAAATTAGTGAATTAGATGTATATTCAAGATTCAAGATGTATATTCTCCTGGTAAGGAGAAAAAGGAATTAAAAATAATTTTAAAATTTTCTTAGCAATAGCTCAGCCAGGCCTGATTGGGAAACACAGCTCTCATGTCCTGCAAAACCTCCAGGCAGCCGAAATTCCAGGCACTGACACTCGGACAACAAATGGCTCAATATTTAGTGCTGTTTTCAACACAAGTGGTGCAATTAGACAGAATTATTTATCCCCATTGTAAACCCGGCCATTGAAACGCTGCTCAGCTAAAAAGAATTAACGAGTGAGTCCTTGTCCCTTTCCTGATGGGGTCAGCTCTCCAGGAAAGTGATTGGCTTGGAGCACAAGTCAATAATTGAAAACAAAATAATCACAATTCTCGGGAAGTTCTGCTGGGTTAGGGAGGAGTTTCGTGCTTGAGCTCTGAACTTGGTACAAACCACTTCGTCTTCTAACAGAGGCTTCCCTGTGAACTGGGAAAATCTGCTGCAGTCCCCCCATGGATCACGGAATGACAGAATCATGGAATTTTCAGGCTGGGAAAGGCATCCCCAAGGCCCTGAGCAGCAGCACCCTGAGCCACCAGGCTGGCAGCAGCAGCAGAGCTCTGAGGGTGAATAAATGATAAACACGAATCGTGTGCAGCTCACCAAAGGGTATTTCCAGAATGGCTTTGCAGCAAATACATCAGCTGCTTCTTTTTTTTTTTTTTTTTTAAATGCTAAACTGCCAAAATACCGAACAGAGGAATTTCCAGACCTCAAGAGGCAGCCCAGAGTGGAGGAGACAACCAGACTGAGATCCAGGGTAAACGTTGTGACAGCCACCGAGCTACTGCAGCGGATTTGTTCCATGAAATCAAACAATGTACTGACAATTTAAAAAGCTGAGATGGATTTCAAACCCGGGTTTGAAAACTGGAGGCAACCCCGAGCATTTCCGGGAGTGCAGAGGAGCTGAGTGCCTGGCTGGGGACTCTCCTGGCTCCGCTGTCAGGCCAGGCTGCCGTTTTTAGCCCGGTAATTAAACTGCAGAGCCTGATGTGTGGTGGAGGGGGGGAATGGATTCCAAAGGTGCAGGAGAAGCTCAGCAGCTTGGCTGCTGCTGAATAAACTCTGGCTGGCCGTGGGTAATGAAAAGGAAAACATGTGGAAGAGCTGAACACGATTCCCTGACAATAGGGTGATGTCAAAGCAAAAAAAAAAAGGGAAAAAAAGAGAAAACTCTGGGTGAAGGGCTTTGTCTGAGGGAGACACAAAGCAGCGCTGGCTGGGTTTGGAGGGAGCAGGGGAGGAAGGACACAGGGTGGGAAATAAGGGGAAAGGATGGAGTTTTCCAGAAAAACTTGCACAGGGTTCAGGCTGTTGGAAAGTTGAGGGTGGTGCTGCCCCAAGGCCGAGGGCAGGACTGATTCAGGGCTTTGAAACGTGTGGGGCTGCAGCCCTGTGGGCAAGGGAAATGTGTGCACAGACCATGAAGCTCTAATAACACCCAGCCCTGGATTTAGCATCTCTGAGGAGCTCCAGAACATCCTGAGGAATCCCAACTCCTCCCGCTGCAGAGTGGGAGGCAACGCTGGCAGGAAAAGGAAATTACATCCAGTTTATAATTCCAGTGTGCAGTGATGGAACTCCTCTCCAAACGAACAGGAGCACAGCTCGTAATCACACAAAGTTGGACATTCCCATTAATTACGGGGATAACTGGATTCTAGGGCAGCCAAACAGCTCCAAGTGCAGCCCCAGAGCCCGGGCTGGGTGTGGTGTTATCCCGTCAAACCAGACTGAAACCATTCCAGGCAATCCTGCACTGGGGCTGTTTCCCGCTGTTTCCGGAATGATTCCGTGCCAGATGGAAGCACAGCAACAGTGCAGCAGACACAGAGTGAGTGAGCTCTTAATCCTGCCTTGGACCTTGAGAAATGAGGGTTTATTCTGCACCTAATGAAACTCGGGACACAATCAGGAATCAAGTCAGCCAGAATTAGGCGATTTCTCCTCAAAGCAGACTGTTACACAAATACCAATGATGAAACGCCTCCCTCCTGGAAATTAGGATTTTCGGGGTTAGTTCCTGCTTCCCAAGGCCCAGCTGAGCCCGTCCTTTGGTTTCTGGGCTAAAGTGAGGGATAAATTTGTGGGATTTTTCTTTTCTTGCTTGGCAAGAGGCAGCAGCGGAGCTGTTTTTGAAGCGGTGCCTTCCCTACCTTCAGGGCTCTCCAAGCAGGGGGTCTGCTTTTGTTTTCTCTTGATTACAAACCCCTCAGCCATCCCCAACCAACACAACCAACACCATATACTTGACCAGATTCCTGTAAGCTCCTCAGCCTGATTCGGAAGCATCTGTTTCCAATGCAATCTGAACTGCAGGACTATTAACGAGATTGGATTCAGGCCTCAATCAAGGCAGAACCCAGGGATTAATGCCACGTGCAGGCTGGCACTGCAGCGCCGGGCAGGGAATGGAGAGGGGCGAGCGCTGGGGGCAAGAAAAAGCTGATTTTCAGAGTCTATTGTAGAAAAGCATCGCAAATGTGTACAGAACGGACTGTGAGGGTCATCAGGATCGAGTTCTAGGGGGTTTGGGGTAAATAAACACTGCCTGGTTTATGTTTCCAGCTGGGGGCTGGAGCAGGAGAAAGGCAGGAGTTTGTTCATGGAATAAGCCCTGAATGCCAGTCTGGCCACAGGATGCACTGTCCCGTTAAAATAAAAAGAGGATTTGCTTCAGAACAGGCCAGGAGCCCAGCTGGGTGTCCCCACCCTCGTGGGGATTGGGTTCCCTGGTGCAGGAGGTTTTACCCAGCCCACAGTCCGGGGTTGGGAATGACACCGGGGATTGGGAATGACACCGGGGGTTGGGAATGACACCGGGATTGGGAATGACACCGGGGATTGGGAATGACACCAGGGTTGGGAATGACACCGCGGATTGGGAATGACACCGGGATTGGGAATGACACCGGGGATTGGGAATGACACCGGGGTTGGGAATGACACCGCGGATTGGGAATGACACCAGGATTGGGAATGACACCGGGGTTGGGAATGACACCGGGAATTGGGAATGACACTGGGGATTGGGAATTACACCGGGGATTGGGAATGACGCCGGGATTCCAGGGCTGCCTGGATGCTCCTCTGCCTGCAGGGCCCCAGGAAATCCCTTTGATCAGGAGGACAACCCTGCTGCCTGCCCGGGAATCAGAGCTTCTGGAAAAATTCCAGGTAAATCTGGTGAAGAACTTGCTTTTAATCTGGGATGGATTCACACAAAATGCCTGGAGTCCCTCCCTGCTCCAGCCTGGTTTAGGGGTCCGGCTCACAGAGGGAAGCACCGAGATGTTTTCACACACACACCTACAGTTCTTCCTGCAGAAAAATCAGAAAATCTCCTTTTTGTGCTCATTTAAGTGCCAACCCAGGCTCTGGTAAAAAGAGCAGTGCACAGCCCCACCACACCCCTGCTCACCGGGTGTTTAAGGCCAAGGCACGAAAGTTTCTCCAAAGATTTTGCTTTTAATTTCTTGAGCACAAAATGCCAATGCTCCACCTAGAAAGAGCCTGACTAACAATGACTACTGCACTGGGTACGAATATATTAAATATAAAAACACCCCAGCACTATGTGCAACCCCTCCCAGCTTTTAGTGTCTCCAAGTCATAAATTAACCTGTACCAAGGAGCTTTAGTGTTGGTATTTTCTGTAAATTCGCTATTCTTGTAAGATTATTTTCACCCCTTGGTGAAAAGGGGCTGAGATTTAGAACTGATTTTCCTCTAATTCAAACTTTTGTTCCCATGATGGAATCATTTGGAGAAAGAAAAGGGGAGATGCCACTTGCTCGTGACAACGATCACACAAAGCAGGTTGCTGCTGGTAAGTCCAGCTGTAAATACTTTTGTTCCTCTTCCAGCAATCAAAGAGCAGCATCCTTCTCTGAATGGGGAAAAAAACCCCATTTTTTTCAGTCTTAAAAGCAAAGTGGGGGTTTGAGTTGAGGAGGGCTCGATGTGAGGGAGAATCCAAGACTGGAAGCAACAGAAAATCAAATTAAAAAGTGCCCAAAGCCCCTCAGGTTTTTCTGGAGCTGAGGGAATCTGCAGCCTGGGTGAAACACCCAGGACCCTCAGCCACAAACGGAGGTGACATTTCAGTCAGGTCAGGGGAGCTCTGGGGAAGAAAAGCCCAGGGATTTTGGCAAGAATGCCCTGAGGCATCGCAGAGGATTGAACCGAGAGTCCACGGGCTGGGTTTGTGGGCAGAACTCCTCTCGGGAGCTCAGGGCTGCTCCCCAGAGGGCCAGGAAAGGTTTAATCTTCATCTCCCAACACCGCAGATCAAACCTGGTGCCAGCTTTGGGACATGACACCGATACCAGCCCTGCTGAAAAAGCCTGGCCACAATAACTCCAGCCAAAACTGAAACTGTAATGTTGTCTTGAACATTGTTCA
>VYZT01054800.1:6158-39363 GCA_013400735.1 Pomatostomus ruficeps
GGCGGGGCCCCGACGAGGAGTGGGCGTGGTTTAAATGGGCGTGGTCTGGACGGGCGTGGTCACAGTAAATCCGCTGCTGTGGGCGTGGCCCCCGGGTGGGCGTGGCTCCATGGTGGGCGCGGACCCCACCCGGGCAGGGTCCCCGCGGACCTCCCAGAGCAGGGACCCCCCAACCCCTCCCTCCCACCGCCCGGGGTGTGCCCTGGCCTGAGGACCCCAAATGTGCGGCCGAACACCCCACACGTGAGGGGCTGAGCACCCCCGGCCTTGGGGCTGAGCGTTCCCATCGCGCCGGAGCTGAGTTCCCCCCGGCTCCGGGCCGAGCGCTTCCCCCGGGGCCGAGCACCCCCAGTCCCCGGTACCGAGCACCCCTCTGTCCCCGGTGCCGAGCACCCCCGATTTCTGGGGTCTGAGCGCTCCCGAACATCGCTACTGAGCATCCCCCAGGAACTGAGGCTGAGTCCGGGGGCGCAGGGACCCCTCTTTTCCCACCGCTTGCTGTGCCCGGTTCTGGTGTCTCCGAAACCCCAATTAACGGTGACCGTGATTGATGAGCCGGGGCGCGGCTCGCGGGGGGTGCGGGGACACCCCAGCTGCGCCCCAACTCTTCGTTAAGCCAAGACTAACGAGCATCGGGGAGATTCCTCCTCTCCAGACCCCCTCAAAAGCCCCCCCGCCATCCAAAGGGGGTGGTTAGAGAGGTCCTATGGGACCCCCACCCGGATTGGTTAATTAAACGCTTTAATTAGGGCCGTGTTGGTTAAACAAATGGAGGGAGGAGGGGAGAGAGATGGAAGGGGACATCCCCCTGCCTGTCCCTGCCGTCCCTGCCCGCAGCACGGCGCGAAGCCATCAGCAGTGTAATTATACCCCTCTAATTAGCGGGATTAGGGGCTAGCGGCGGCGCGAGGCTGCGGATGCGGGGGGGGGACATCAACCCCACACCCCATCCCCCACCCCGACCGGGGGGGTCGCGGGGCTGGCGGGCTCTTTGTCACCGGCTGCTGTCCCCAGGGAGTGTCCACAATGCCAGCATGTCCCCAGAGGGATGTCCCCACCCCTGGTGCGTCCCCAAAGGGATGTCCCCGCTGCCACCACATCCCCGAGGGTGTGATTGAGCCATTGTGCCCCAAAGGGGATGTCCCAATGTCAGTCCTGTGGCGTGTCCCCAAAGCGATGCATCTGCCCCCGGCAGGTCCTCAAAGGGATGTCCCTGGTGCCACCACATCCCCAAGGGGCTGTCCCCGCTGCCAGCATGTCCACCCACTGCCACCACTGTGACATGCCCCCAGACGGACGTACCCCCCGCTGGTGTGTTTCCAGAGGGGTGTCCCCACTGCCAGTGTGTCCCCAAAGGTGTGTCCCCAATGTCAGCCCCACGCCATGTCCCCAAAATTATGTCTCTGCCACCACTATGTCCCAAAACGGAAGTCCCCACGGCTGGTGTGACCCCAAGGGGACACCTCTGCTGCCACCATGTCCCCAAAGGCATGCACCCACTTCCCTGAGTGCCCTCAAAGGGGTGTCCCCACTGCTGTGTCCCCACTGCCACTCCTGTGGCATGTCCCCAAAGGGATGTCTCCACAGCCAGCCCTGCTGTGTGTCCCCAGAGCGCTGCACCCACCGCTGGCCATTCCATGTGTCCCCCAAAGCCGGGTGTCCCCTCTGCTGCTGTGTCCCCAGATTGCCATACCAGCTGCCAGCGTCCCCGCAGCTGGAGACCCCCAGCCCCCCGGAGCTGCCCAGACCACAATTAGAGGCCCGGGGAGGGAGGGAAGGGCGGCCCGGATGCAAATGAGGGTGGCGGTTAATTAGGGCCTGAACACTCATTACAGCCGAGAGCAGCTGATTGCGATGCAGCTCCGAGTCCCGGCAGCGCCATTTGACCGCGCGCTAATGGCACTGGGGTGGGGGGCGAGGGGGACATGGGGCCCCCCCAGATCATCTCAGCCGCGTCCCCTCCGCAGCCATTCCCGGGAAGAGCCGGAACCGGGCTCCGCCGGGGCTCATCCCTGCAGGNTGGGAACAGCGGGGACCGGGCTCGTCCAGCCCCGCCGGGAGCCGGGACCGCGGTCCGCCGGGGCTCATCCCTGCAGGAGCTGTGCCGGGTCGCAGTCAGGGTGGCCCCGTGCGATGAGACACGGGTGTCCGCAGCTGGGCTCACCTGTGACATGAACTGCGGTGTCCCCAGCCAGCGTCACCCGTGCCATGAGCTGTGGCCATTCCCAGCTGAGACTCACCTTGTGGCTGCTCTCACCCGAGACTCACCTTGTGGCTGTTCTCAGCCAAGGCTTGTCCGTGCAGAGAATCGAGTCTGTTTTCAGCCGAGACTCACCTGTGCAATGAGTTACGGGCGTTCTCAGCCAGGGATCATCCACGAAACGAACTGGGGCCGTTCTCAGCCAGGGCTCACCCGTGCATTGCGTTTTGGCCGTTCTCAGTCAGGGGTCATCCCCGAAACGAGTTATGGGCGTTCTCGGCCAGGGGTCATCCACGAAACGAATTGTGGCCGTTCTCAGCCAGGGCTCACCCGTGCAATGAGCTGTGGCCGTTCTCAGCTCCTGGGGATGTGCAGGCGGCAGGACGAGCAGCTCGGGGGAGCAATGGGGAACACCCCCTGGTCCCCAACACTGCCCAGCCACCTCGTTCTGCTCAACCTTCCCAATTCCATAGACACGATTAAAAGTCCGCCAAAAAAAGCCGAGCGGACGAGTCATTAGACCCAGAGCAGTGTGTTCTGCAATTTACTGACCTGCTTGTAATTAACCTCCCGCCGCCAAAATACGCTGCTGAAAAGAAGCATAAACTTATTAGTGGCGGCGGTGGCTAATTAAAGCGAAAGCTGTAATCATCCCGAGATGTGGCCGCAGGCGGGAAACTGATGAAAGGAGAGAAAAGACGCTCGATGCGATATTTGGGAGGACGCGGGGATGCCGAGCGAGGCAGCGCCCTGCTGCCGCGCGCCGCTGCCCATCAGCATCCTGAGCGCCCGCATCCCGATCCAGCTGCCCTGCCCGCTGCACAAAGGGGACCCAGGCGGGCTAATTCGGCGCGGGGGCAACCGGCACGCCCCCCTCTTTGTCTCCCTTTCACAGCCAATATCCCGACCCCAGATGGGTTAATACATAATGCAGACAAGCAAGTAATTGCTTGCCTTTGTGAGGCCGTCAGCGCTGGGTCCCCGGCCCTCTGATCCCCCATTAGCGGCCATGCAAACAAGCCTTCCACCCAATTAAGCCCAGCTTTGATAAAGCCTTTCCCAATGATGTGGCGGTCCCAAACTAGCGATTCGCACATGAGCCACTACCTGTTAAACCCGGCGCCGGCTTCCTTCGGGGACGAGCATCCCTCGCCTCTCGCCGTGACCCAGCTGCCGAGCTCTGCCCGGCTTCCCCTGGCCCTGAAGGGAGGCTCGGCTGATAAATGATCTCGACAAACTCTATATTAAAGAGGTGGAAATGGGATGTTAATATACCCCAAGCCGCTCGTCTCGAGAACACATGGGCTCCGGCTTTCCAAGGATGCTGGTAATGAGGCGGGCTGGGATGCCCGCGAGGAGATCTCGACCCACCGGCCTCCTGCGCCTGCCAGGTGTGGGGCACAGGCAGCCTGACACCCGTCCTCTGAGGCATCCGCACACCGTTCCACAGAGGCTCCGTGGGTCATCCCCCGAAGCATCTCAATCTGCTCACTGAAAGCATCCCAGCAGCATCCCCTGAAGCATGCCAGCGCGCTTCCCTGAACATCCCAGCTTTGTCCTTTAGCACACCCTGGCATCGCCCCCTAAAGCGTCTCAGTCATCCCCTAAAGCATCTCACTAAGCTCTCCTAAAGCATCCCAGCATCATCCCCTAAAATAATTCTGGCATCATCCCCTAAAATATCCTGGCATCAACCCCTACAGCATCGCGGTGTCATCCCCTAGATCATGCCAGCATGTTCCTCTGAAACATCCCAATGTTATTCCATTGCACACCCTGGCATTGTCCCCTAAAGCATTCCAGTGAGCTTCCCTAAAGCTTCCCAGGATCATTCCCCTAAAGCATCCCAGCACCATCCCCTGCAGCATTCCAGCATGATTCCTTGCAGCATTCCAGTGTATTACAGTACAGTGTCTTACTGTCATCCCCTAACACATCCTGGCATCCCTCTGTGCATCCCAGACTCATCCCCTAAAGCATCCCAGTGACATTTTCTAAAGCATGCTAGTTTGGTCCCCTAAACATCTCAGCATCACACCCTAAAGTCCCCATAAGGTCCCCTAAAATATGCCAGCATCTCTCCTTAATTCATCCCACCATCATCCCCTAAAGCATTCCAAAGCATATTCTCAAAAAAAATCCCAGTATCATTCCTTAGGGCATGTCAGCATCATCCCCTAAAGCACCCCAGTGTCATCCCCTTAAACAGCATCATCCCTGAGTGCATCCTGGCATCCCCTACAGCATCCCAGCATCATCCCCTACACCATCCCAGCATCATTCCCCACAGCATCCCAGCATCATTCCCCACACCATCCCAGTGTCATTCCCTGCAGCATCCCAGTGTCATTCCCCCAGCAGCCCAGTGTCATTTCCCACAGCATCCCGGTGTCACTCCCTACACCATCCCAGTGTCATTCCCTGCAGCATCCCAGCATCATTCCCCACAGCATCCCAGTGTCATTCCCCACAGCATCCCAGCATCATTCCCCACACCATCCCAGTGTCATTCCCTGCAGCATCCCAGTGTCATCCCCTACAGCATCCCAGTGTCATTCCCCACAGCAGCCCAGTGTCATTCCCCACAGCAGCCCAGTGTCACTCCCTACACCATCCCAGTACCATTCCCCACAGCAGCCCAGTGTCATTCCCCACAGCATCACAGGGTCATTCCCCACACCATCCCAGTACGGTCCCCAAAACACTCCAGCTCCATGCCCTAAAACATCCTAGCATTATTTGTTAAAGTATCCGAGCACCATCCTCTAAATCCTCAGAGTACCATCCCCTAAAGAATCCCAGTCATTCCCATATGCTCCCCTAAAACATCTCAGGATCTTTCTTTAAAGCATCACACTGTTATCCCTCAAAGAATCCCACTCTTGTCACTCCCTGGAGTATCCATCATCTCCTAAAGGATCCTACTTTCATCCCCTGGAACATTCATTACGTTCCCCTAAAACATCGCGGGGTTGTTCCTTAAAGCACTGTCCTCTCATCATCCCCCGCAGTATCCCAGAATCATTCCTGACAGCATCCCGGTGTCATCCCTTAATGCATCCCGGTGTCATCACCTACACCACACCAGTGTCATTCCCTAAAGGATGCCAGTGCCATTCCCTACACCACCCCAGTATCATTCCTGACAGCATCTCAGTGTCACCCCTTAATGCACCCCAATGTCACCCCTTAACGCATCCCGGTGTCATCACTTACACCATTACAGCATCATTCCCTACACCATCCCAGTGTCATTCCCCACAGCATCCCAATGTCACCCCTTAATGCATCCCAGTGTCATCACCTACACCATTACAGCATCATTCCCTAAGGGATCACAGTGCAATTCCCTAAAGGATCACAGTGCTATTCCCTAAAAGATCACAGTGCCATTCCCTACACCACCCCAGCATCATTCCCTACACCACTCCAGTGTCATCCCTAAAGGATTCCAGCTCCATCCCCACTATCCCCAGTCCTCAACATCGCTTTTCCCCACCCCCCAGCAGCCCCCGTGCTCCCCTTTCCCTCCTCCCTGCCCCATGTGCTGCCACAACCTCTATAAATATTCAAAATCCGCGTTTTCCGGCCAAGCGCCTGGCTCGGGGTGGGGGGGCTCCCGGGGGGATTGTTAATAACGGGGCTGCCAGGGATTCCCCCCTGGCAGCGGGGAGGGGGGACCCAGCCGCTCATTTGCCCAGACAAATATCTTGTCGCTCCTCATTATGGCCACGGTCTTCGTGCCTCAGTTTCCCCACCCGATGCTGCCCAGCGAGGACTGGGAAAAACCAGGAGGAATAAGGAAGCAGCAAAACCACGGCAGAATAATGAGGATAACAAAGTGTGGAGGAAGCCTCCCCCTATGTACAAACTTTGAGGGGGGTGATTTGGGCAAAGCCTGGGCAAACAGCCGCTAATCGCCGAATCAGGCAGCAATTAAATGCCGCGGCAGCGAGAATAAATCTGCTAACGAGGAGGCGATGCCCCCGCGCTCGCTGTTTGCCCAGCTGATTAACGGGGATGAATCTGAGGGGGATTATCCAGCGGGATGAGGCGGCTCCTTTGTCTCCGTTCCCCATCACAAGCTCTCTCGGAGGAGGTGTTGGATGCGCGTGTGTCACCCCCGGGAGCCCATCGCGGCAGCCTCGGGCCTCATCGCGGGATTAATACAGAGGTGCTTTAATCCCTGAGGCTCCCAAACCCTCCAGGATTCCCATTAAGAATTCTCCCATTTTCCAAGAACTCCAGGAAAAGGGACCCAAAGGCTTTCCGGGGATTAAAATCCTTTCCCATCCTGTAGTTTTGTGTTGGGAGATGTCCCATTCCTCAAGTCAGCTTTTCAAAAGGGGAAGGAAGGGAAACACAACATCTTTAAATATTCCAGCACTGCCATCAGTTCCCATCCCAGAGAATTAAACAGGTAATAGTTGGATAAAACTGTTATTCCGTGGATAAGTTTTTTTCTTTTTGATCCTACTGAGAAATCCCTGTGATGCCACATTACCAGCAGGAGAAGCGGAAAAGCTTTGTGCTCCTACTAAATTAATATTTATTTACTTTCTTCTGTGCCCGGCTCCAAGGGACGGATGAATAATGCATTGCCCACCGGACACCTGGCAGATTCGACGGGATGTGGAGAGCCCAGAGGATGCCGGTGAGGCTGAGCGGTCCAGATGTGCACCTGTCTGCAGCCTCAGGGGTGGAAAAGCAAGCCTGGGCAAGCTGTCCAGATGTGCGCTCCAGATGTGCACAAATGGAAACCACCTGGCTCTCCAGATGTGCTTGAGCATCCCTGTGCCCTCAGCTGAGTGCCCAGCTGTGACACCCGGGACCTCTCCAGCTGTTGTTCCGAATGCAGCTGCATCCCCCAGACCCTCCCAGATGTGAACACCCTGGAGATCCTTGGTGCCCCAGATGTGTATGGCAAAGCCTCCCCCCTCACCAGCTGTGCCCCAGCTGTCCTCCAGATGTGAACGCCCTTTGGGGGGACCCAGATGTGCAAACGTGTGTGGGCACATTTTATCTGCTGCTGTGCACGCAGATGTGAGGCCCCTTCTCCCTCCCGGTATCCCAGATGTGCTCACCCAGATGTGCGTGTGCCCCTGGTCCTCCCCCATCACCCCTTCTCCTCCCCACCTCCTCTTTTTCCCTGATCCCCCTCCAGGTTCTCCACACTCCCGACTTCCCCTTTTATCCACTTTTCCCCTATTCCAAGTGTCGCTGTAACAAAATCCCGTAACGAGCCCCCGCAGCAGCCCCCCCATAATGAGCCTCCCTAACGAATCCCCCCAAACGCCCCCACCCGGGGCTCGCTGGAGGAGACTGATTGCGATCCACATCAGCCCCAACACAATAATTAAGTGGCCAATTGCTGCTTACGGATTCAACGCCACCAGGTGCCGATTCCTTCGTGTTCCCGCCCCCTCCACCCCGCAAATTCACGGCCACTGGTGGTCCCAGCACCCCCGAAGTGTCCCTACCCCTCCCAGCACCCCCCGCTGTTGTTGGGGTGCGTTACTCACTTCAGCATTTTCCCGTGGGGTGCGGGGCGATGCTGCCTTTCAGGGTTCACTGAGGGGGGTCCCGGCTGGGGGTGACAGCAGCCCCACGCGGTGTCACGTAATTTGGGGTGAAGCCAGGGAGCTGCTGCGTCTCCTCCTCCCTCCAGCCCCAGAACCCCCTTTTCCTCTGTCCCCTCAAAAGCCATCTCGGTTCCCCTCCACCATGAAGCCCCCACCCCACACGGGACACCCCCGCCTTCGTCCCCATCCCGCTTCTCGGGGACAGGGAGGGAGCCCAGGGACGCCCCCATCACCCCGCCCCAGCACCGCCCCGGCCCGTCCCCCGCCCGGGGGGCGGTGCCGCGGGCTGAGCCGAGCCGGGCTGAGCGGAGCCGGGCTGAGTCGGGCTGGGCTGAGCCGCGCTGGACTGAGCCGAGTCGGGCCGGGCTGAGCCGGACTGGGCTGAACTGAGCCGAGCCGAGCCGAGCCCAGCCGAACTGAGCTGAGCCGGATCGGGCTGAACTGAGCCGAGCCCAGCGAGGCAGAGCCGAACTGAGCTGAGCCGGATCGGGCTGAACTGAGCCGATCCCAGCCAGGCAGAGCCGAACTGAGCTGAGCCGGATCAGGCTGAGCCGGACCGGGCTGAACTCAGCCAAGCCCAGCCGAACCCAGCCGAGCAGAGCCCGACTGGGATGAGCCGGACCGGGCTGCGCCGGATCGGGCTTAGCCGGGCTGAGCTGAGCTGGACGGGGCTGAACTGAGCCGAGCCCAGCCGAGCAGAGTCGAACTGAGCCGAGCCGGATCGGGCTGCGTCGGATCGGGCTGAGCCGGATTGGGCTGAGCCGGATCGGGCTGAGCCCGCTGAGCTGAGCCAGGCTTAGCCGTGCCGGGTCGTATCGTGCAGAGGCGAGCCGAGCCGAGCCGATCCCAGGCAAGCCGGGCGGAGCCGGGCGGGATGCTGCGGTACCTGCTGAAGGCGCTGCTGCAGATGAACCTGTTCGCCGACTCGCTGGCAGCCGAAGGCTCCAACACCTCCTCGCTCCTGCTCGGCATCAACCGCTCCATCGCCGCGCTCCACCTGCCCGATCTCGCCCCCGGGAACGGTACGTGGTCCCCGGTCACGGTGTGTGTGCATGTGTGTGCCCGTCCCCCTGTCCCGGGCTTCCCGCTCCTGATCCAGCCGGGAAGCAGTCCGCAGCGCCCCAGCCCCAGCTGGGACCCCGCCAGCACCGGCACTGGACTCCCAGCCTGTCCCGTTGTCCCCAAACCGGGACCTGCCCCACGTCCCAACTCCAGAACTGACCCAGTGTTCCCACACCAGCCCCGTGTCCCCATTCTGGGACCAGCTCCCTGTCCCCAGACCAACTCCCGGGAGTGATGCGGTGTCCCTAGGTAGTCTCCACGACCCCAGACCGGGACCAGCCCCCTGTCTCCAAGTCAGGACTGTCCCGCTGCTCCCAAACCAGTCCTGTGTTCCCAAATCCTGAACCACAGCAGCCCCCTGTTCCCAAACCGTCCCGTGTTCCTACCTCAACAGCTGGGACAGATATGGCATTCCCGAATTGTCCCCGTGTCCCCAGACCAGTCCCCAGACCCCAAACCAGGGGCAGCCCAGTGTCCTCAGACAGCCTTCATGTCCCCCCACCCATCCCCGGTCTCTAAACCAGGACCAGTCCCGTGTCCCAAAACTGTTCCTGTGTGCCCAAACGAACTCCCAGACACGACCAGGAGAGACTCCGTGTCTCCAAACCAGTCCTGTGCCCCCAAGCCAATCCCCAGACTACAAACTGGAGCTGGCTTCATGTTCCCAAACTATTTCTACATTCCTAAACCATCCCAGTGTCCTCCAACCAGCTCCGAGTGCCCTAATCCTCCCCGTGTCCCCAAACCAGCCCCATGACCCCCAGCTGGGACAAACCGGGGGTGAAGGAGGGGTGAGGGAGTGGGTGTCTGCCTGAATTTTGACTCAATTTTGAGCTTCTCCCCTCTTTTTTGGTCTGATCATCCCCCTCCAGCTGGCCCTGGGTGGCTGGTGAGGGGAGGGGGTGTTCCCAGCCCCCATGGGACCCCCTACCCCTGCACAGCTAGCCGGGCACAGGAAGGGGCCTGCCCTGACCCCCTGCTTGTCCCAATTAGCCAGCGGGCCCAGCTGCGGCCCCCTCGGTCCCTGCTGTGCCCCCCGGGGGTACCCGGTACCCTGCAGCATCGCTTCTGTCCCCATGGCAGCCACATCCCGTCCCCATGGCAACCCCTGGGGCACCCCGAATCAGCCCCGCTATGCCCGCAACCTGCCCCAGCATGGGGGGAGCAGGGGAAGGACGTGTGCAGCTGGGAGACACAGGTGTGCAGTGCGCGTGTGCGTGCAGTGTGCACGCGTGTGCGTGTGTGCATTTATGGGCAGTGTGCATGTGTCTGCATGTCGGTAAAGTGTGAGTGTGTGTGCGGTGTGTACATGAGTGCATGTGTGTGTTTATGGGCAGTGTGCATGTGTCTGCATGTCTGTAAAGTGTGTGTGTGCAGTGTGCACACGTGTGCGTGTGTGTGTTTATGGGCAGTGTGCATGTGTGTGCATTTCTGGGCAGTGTGCACGTGTGTGCATATCTATAAAGTGTACAGGTGTGTGCATGTGTGTGCAGTGGGCATTTATGGGAAGTGCATGTGTCTGCATGTGTGTGCATATCTGTAAAGTGTGAGTGTGTGTGCAGTGTGCATGTGTGTGCATGTGTGTGCAGTGTGCACATGTGTACATGTGTGTGCATTTATGGGTAGTGTGCATCTGTGTGCATGTCTGTAAAGTGTGCATGTGTGTGTATGTGTGTATGTCTGTACAGTGTGCTGGTGTGTGCAGGTGTGTGCAGTGTGCATTTATGTGCATGTCTGTGCAGTGTGCACTGTGCAGTGTGTAGATGTGTGCATGTGTGTTGAGTGTGCATGTATGTGCATGTGTGCATTTATGGGCAGTGTGCATGTGTGTGCAAGTCTGTAAAGTGTGCAGGTGTGCGCATGCACGTGGAGTGTGCATGTGTGTGCATGTCTGTTCAATGTGCATGTCTCTGCGTGTACATGCCTGTACAGTGTGCATGTGTGTGCACGTGTGTGCAGTGTGCATGTGTGTGTGTGTGCATGTCTGTTCAATGTGCATGTCTCTGCGTGTACATGTCTGTACAGTGTGCAGGTGTATGTACCTGTGTGCAGTGTGTAGATGTGCATACATGTGCATGTGTGGGTATGCAGCGATGTGCGTAAGTGCAGACTCATGGCCCCACCTGAACATGTGTGGATGTGCACGGAGGTGCATGTGTGTGCATGTGCGTGCATGTCCCTGTGTGCCCCTGTGCATATGCGTGTCCAGCCTGTGTGTGCATGCACACCTGCGTGAATACGTGTGTGTGCGCACCTCTGCATGCCTGAACACACGTGTGTGCATGTAAGGACATCCCCCCTCGATTGCACATGCATGTGCAGGTGTGTGTGTGCACATGTGCACCCTACATGAATGCACATGCACGTGAATGCATCTGTGCATGTCAGGGCACGCACACCCCTGCCTGAATGGACACGTGTGTGTGCGTGCATGCAAGTGCACACCCCTGCGTGACTGCCCACATGTGTACATGCACCCGAACCGGTAATGCATGTGTGCACGTATACAGGTGTGTGTAATGCATGTGTGCACACATGCACGTTTGTAACATGTTTGCACACGTGCGTGTGTGTGTAACACACGTTTGCACCTGCGTGTGCACAGACACCTGTGAGTGCCCATGTGTGTGTGCACAGCCCTGCATGACTGCCCACATGTGTACATGCACCTGTGTGTGCAATGCACATGGGGACACACGCACCTGCACTGGTAATGCACGTGTGCACACACGCACGTGTTTGTAATGCATATTTGCACACATGCGGGTGTGTGTAATGCATGCGTGCACACATGCACATGTTTGTAACACGTTTGCACACGTGCGTGTGTGTGTAACACACGTTTGCACTTGCGTGTGCACAGACACCTGTGAGTGCCCGTGTGTGTGTGTGTGCACACCCCTGCATGTGTGCACACGTGTGTGTCCGTGCCCGTGCAGGTGTGTGCAGCCCCACACCCGTGTGCGCACGTGTGACCGGGTGTGCTGTGCCGTGTGCCCGTGCTGCTGGGCCAGCTGTGACACTCGGGGGAGACACGTGTGGTGCAGCCCAGCCGTCACCGGCATTAATGACGATTAATTATGCTGGCATTAATGAACATCCATTAATTCCCATGCCCTAGCAGAGGGATTTTTCTGGAACAGCCCCACAAGCCCAATACGGGGCTTTTAAAAACTTTAAATTAAGGATTTTCTGTGGCTCAGAATGACCAGCTCTGCTTCAGAAAATCAGCACTTGCAGAAGGTGGAAAAATCCCTGTTTGGAGAGGATTTAGCCCCAACCCCATTTCCTCAAGAAGAATCCCAAACCCCAACAGATGCCCAGTTGGAAACTGGGTGGAAAAGGCCATGACTGAGGGCAAAGCTGCTTTGTCCCAGTGGTCTGACACCGTCCCAGTCCTGTTCCGTCCCCACTGCTCCCCACGCTGGGATGGGGGACAGTGGGACCTGGGCTGGGACCTGGCCCCGCTCCTCTCACCTCCGGGCAGAGCAGGGTCCGGAGCCGGGAAAGCGCCACACAAACCCCCCGTCCCTACCCCGGTGTTTCCCCGGCAGGATCCCACGCCCAGCTGGAGGACACGGCTCCGCGCATCGTGGAGCACCCCACGGATGTCCTGGTGTCCAGGGGGGAGCCGGCCACGCTGAGCTGCAAGGCCGAGGGGCGCCCCGCGCCCGTGGTGGAGTGGTACAAGGACGGGGAGCGGGTGGAGACGGACCGGGAGGATCCCCGCTCCCACCGCACCCTCCTCCCGAGCGGCTCCCTCTTCTTCCTCCGCATCCTGCACGGGAGGCGCGGCAAACCCGACGAGGGCGTCTATGCCTGCGTGGCCAGGAACTACCTGGGCGAGGCCACCAGCCGGAATGCGTCCCTGGAGGTGGCCGGTGAGTCCTGATGGGGCTGGGAGGATTTGTGAGAGGCTGGAATTTGGGATTCTGGCATCATCCCTGAGCCCAAGCTGCTCCAGAGGCTGTGGGACAAGGGGCTCTCACATCCCCGGGTCTGTACTGCCAAGGCAAAAGAGGGGAAATAAATGAAAATAAAGCAAAATAATTTTAAATAGATAAAATAAGTGAAAATAAATTCAAAGAAACGAGAAATATCGGAAATAAATAAAGCTAAGTGAAAACAAATTGAAAAAAGAAAATGAGTAAAAATAAGTGAAGATAAGAATAAAGAAGTAAGTGGAAAGGAATGTAAATAACAGAAAAGAAATTAAAACATAGAAAACAAGATAAGTTAAATAGAGAAAGTGAAAATAACTGAAAGTAAGTGAAAATAAATGAAAAAAATAAAAGAAATGAAAATTAGTGAAGAGAGATTAAAAGAATTGGAAATAAATGAAAATAAGTGAAAATTACTGAAAAGGAGTGAAAATAAAAGAAAACACTGCAAAAGAAATTAAAAGAGGTGAATACAATTGGAAAAAAACCATGAAAATAATTGAGAACAGATGAAAATATTTGAAAACGTTTGAAAATCAAGTCAAATCAATGAAGATAAATTAAAATCTGTTAAAGCCAATTGAAGGCAAAGCAGACGGTGCCCCCGGGGCTGTCCCCAGCTGGGAGTGCCGGGCCGGGAGCTGAGGCCGCTGTGTCCCCGCAGTGCTGCGGGACGATTTCCGGCAGCCTCCCGGCGACGTGGTGGTGGCGGCGGGGGAACCGGCCGTGCTCGAGTGCGTCCCGCCCCGCGGGCACCCCGAGCCCAGCGTCTCCTGGAAGAAGAACGGGGTCCGGGTCAGCGACAAGGACGGGCGCCTGACGGTGAGGGGTGGGCGCTGGAACTGGGGTGAAGGTGATGCAATGGAGGTGTGGAATATCGCAGGGATACGGGATGCAGTGGGGATGTGGAATACTGCAGGGATACGGGATGCAGTGGGGATGTGGAATACTGCAGGGATACGGGATGCAGTGGGGATGTGGAATATCGCAGGGATACGGGATGCAGTGGGGATGTGGAATATCGCAGGGATATGGGATGCAGTGGGGATGTGGAATGGGATGGGGTTGTGGGTGCAGTGAGGATGTGGGATGCAGTGAGGATCTGGAATGTGATGGGGATGCGATGGGAATGTGGGATGCAGCAGAGAGTTGGATGTGTGGTGTGCTGGATACAGGATGAGGTGGGGATGTAGGATGGGATAGGGATATGGGATATGGGATATGGGGTATGGGATATGGGATATGGGATATGGGATGCATCAGAGATTTGGAGTGCAATGGAAACATGGGATGTGATGAGAGCGTGGGTGCAATGGGACTGTGAGACGCAATGAGGATACGGGATGTGATGGGGATGCAGAATGCAGTCAGGGTGACAGGTGCAATGAGGATTTGGGATGCAGTGGGGATATGAGATGCAATGGAGATGCAGGATTTGATGGGGATGGGACACATGAAGTGTGTGTGCAACAAGGATGTGGGAGATGGAGATATGGGATGCATGGGGGGTAGGATGCAGTGGGGATGTGGGATGCGATGACAATGTGGGATGTGATGGGGATGTGGGATGTGATGGGAATGTGGGATGTGATGGGGATGCGGGATGTGATGGGAATGTGGGATGTGATGGGGATGCAGGATGTTATGGGGATGTGGGATGTGATGGGGATATGGGATGTGATGGGGATGCGGGATGTTATGGGGATATAGCTACGGATGAGCTGTACTTCCTGCAGATCCGCGGCGGGAAGCTGATGGTGGCCAGCACTCTCAAGAGCGATGCTGGCGTCTATGTCTGCGTGGCCACCAATGTGGTGGGGGAGAGGGACAGCGAGCCGGCCGAGCTGGTTGTCTTCGGTGCGTGGGGATTTAATTTTCGGGGTGTTGGGGAGGTGGGGCTATCCCGGTGAGACTGACGGCCGTTCCACAGAGCGCCCAGCGTTTGGCAAGAGGCCCCAGAACCAGGCGGTGCTGGTGGAGGGGACAGCGGAGTTTGCCTGCGAGGTGGTGGGAGACCCCCAGCCGACGGCGCGCTGGCGCAAGGAGGAGGGTGAAATGCCACTGGGAAGGTGAGTAGGGGGCGAAGGGGGCACCAAGGCCAGCCAGGGTTCTGTGGTGCAGCTGGGTGGCATCAGTGTGTGCCAGCCTGGTGTGCTTGGAGCTCCTGGTGTCCTCGTGGCATTCAGCAATTGCATCCCATAACCCTGGCGCATCCTCCATCCTCAGCACATCCCGCATCCCTGGCACATTCCACATTCCCATCATGTCACATCTCTGTCACATCCCATATCCCCCTTCCATCTCAAATCCTCATTGCATCCCGCATCTTTGTACCCCACATTCTTATGGCATCCCAAATCCCAATCACATCCCATACCCTCACCACAACCCACAACCCCGTCACATCCCACATCTCCACCACATTCCACATCCCCATTGGATCTCCCATTTTCCTTTCATCCCAGATTTCCATTGCACCCATCACATCCCACATCCCCCTTGCAGCTCAAATCCTTGTAGCATCCCACATTCTTATGGCATCCCAAATGCCAACCACATCCCATATCCTCACTGCAACCCACATCCCCATTGCATCCCACATCCCCTTCACATCCCACATCCCCATCACATTCCACATCTCCACCGCATTTCACATCCCCATGGCTTCTCCCATTTTCCTTGCATCCCAGACTTCCATTGCACCCATCACGTCCCACGTTCCCATCCCATCCCGCACCCTCACTACATCCCAATCCCACGGCACCTTACACCCTCCTGGTGCCCCGGTGCTCTGCTGGTGCCACAGCCCCGCGGGGTTCCCCCAGGTGGGAGGTGCTGCCGGACAACACCCTGCGGATCAGCCGGCTGCAGGTGGAGGATGAGGGCACCTACACCTGTGTGGCTGATAACAGCGTGGGCAGGTCGGAGGCGTCGGGCACCCTCACTGTGCACGGTAAGGGGGCCCTGGGGAGCACCCCTGGGTGCTGGCGGAGTGCCCAGACAAGCCCTTGTCTCTCCCCACGCTGCTGCAGTGCCCCCCCAGTTTGTCATCGGGCCCCACGACCAAGCTGTCACCCCTGGCCAGAGCGTGACCTTCCAGTGCCAGAGCAAGGGCAACCCACCCCCCGCTGTCTTTTGGCAGAAGGAGGGGAGCCAGGTCTGTCTCCTTCCCTCATCCTTGACCCCACACCCAATCACAGCCCCATCCTCATCCCAATCCTGTCACCATTTCCATTCCATCTCATCCCCATTATCATCACGATCCCCATCCCAATTCCCACCCTATCCCCATCTCAATCTCATCCCATCTCAACCTCACACCTGCACCAATGCTCATCCCTACCCGTCCCCATCACATCCCATCACAGTCCCTATTCCATCCCTGTCCCCATTCCACTCCCATCCCATCCCATCCCATNTCCCTCATGCCCCCACTAATCCCCCTCCCTCTCAGACCCTGCTGTTCCCGGGCCAGCCCCCGATCCCTTCTGGCCATGTTTGGGTGAGCCCCAGTGGTGCTTTGACCATTGCCAACGTCCAGCCCAGTGATGCCGGCCACTACCTGTGCCAAGCCATCAGCGTGGCCGGCAGCGTCCTGGCCAGGGCAGCCCTGGAGGTGTCGGGGGGTAAGTCCAGTGCCAGTGGAGAAGTGGCACATTCGGTGTATGAGTGACACCCACCCCACCACCCAGCAATTCCCAATTTTCTGCCTGTAGCCCCCACTGGACTCCACCCACCGGTGCTCAGCCTGCTTCCCGCTAACCGGACGGTGCTGCCAGTGGGGGCCACGGTGCGGCTGCCCTGTGGAGCGGGGGCCCATGACCCCCCCGGCAGCGTGGGGTGGCTGAAGGATGGCAGTGCCCTGGTAGGTGTCCAGCCCCGTGCCAGCCTGCTGGAGAACGGCACCCTGCAGATCACCGGCCTCCGGGTGAGCCGGCCCCGGCAGGGGCACCCAGGGGAGTACGGCGGGCGGGGAGGGGGCAGAGGGTGCAAGGGATGGAGCAAAGGGGGATGGTTGCTCGTGGTGGTGGGGACAAGCTGTGCTGGGGCTCACGGGTGGGTACAGAGGGTGGTGGGTGCTCAGGGTGGTGGGTACAGAGGGTGGTGGGTGCTCAGGGTGGTGGGTACAGAGGGTGGTGGGTGCTCAGGGTGATGGGGCAGGAGCTCTTCCCCCTGCAGGTGAGAGACTCCGGGCTCTATGAGTGCGTGGCCACCAGCCCGGCAGGCGAGACGCGCTGGGGCGGCTCCTTGGAGGTACAAGGTGGGTCATGGAGATGTCGCTGCAGCGGGGACACCATGGCACTGGGAACAAAGCCACCCCAGACCTCCATGCATCTCCCTGCAGGTGATGAATCCGACCTCTCCCTGCCTTCCCCTGCACCCGGTCTCCTCCCTGGGCCACCCTCCACCCCTGTGGTCACCAACGTTACCAAAAGCAGTGTCACCCTGAGCTGGAAAGGGAACGAGGACAGCGGTGCCACCGATGTCACCTCTTACATAGTGGAGGCTTTCAGGTATCACACAAGCCTCTTCTCTGGCTGCAGGGATGACGTGGTGGCCTGATACCACCCTGTCACGGGTCACCCCTGTCCCCCGGCAGCCAGGCGGCGGGTGGCCCATGGCAGACAGTGGCAGCTGATGTGGAGAGTGAGACCCACACGGTGAGCGGCCTCGTCCCCGACACCGTCTACCTGTTCCTGGTGCGGGCGGTCAATTCCTACGGGCTCAGCGACCCCAGCGGCATCTCGGAGCCTGTGCGCACCCGAGGTGAGACCCAGCAGTGACATTGGTGGTGTCCATGAACCCCACAACCCTGGGTCCATCTCCACTTGGTGACACCAATGGAGGTGCACGTGCACCCAAAATCTTTGGGTCCGTCCTTGCCCAGTGATGCCAGTGGAGTTTCCCATGGAAGTCCCATGGGGATGTGGTGTCACTGTGGCTTCTTTACTTGGTGACACCAGTGGACCTTACACTCTCTCCTGTTTCCAGCAGACACAAACACCATGCAGGATCAGCCGGATCCTGAGCAGGTCCAGCAGGAGCTGGCACAGGTGGCTGTGCACCTGCAGGAACCCGTGGTGCTGCCACTGGGCGCCGTCCACCTCTCCTGGACCGTGAGTGCTGAGCCTCACTACCGGTACAGGTCTCCCAGTGCCGAGCATCCTCCCAGCCCACCCTTCCCTCGGGTCCGCAGGTGGAGCGCCCGGCACCCTTCCTTCAGGGCTACCGCGTGCTGTACCGGCGGCGCGGCGGGCGCTGGGAGGAGGCGCGGACGGTGTGGGCACCAGGGGAGCGTGGGGCCCTGCTCACCGAGCTGCGCCGGGGCCAGGACTACGAGGTCAAGGTCCGACCCTATTTTCATCACCTCCATGGTCCCGACAGCGCTGTGCATGCTCTGCGCACCCCTGAAGCGGGTGAGTGCAGGGATGGAGGGCATGCTGTGGGTCCCTGGGGACAGCCTGGAGGTGATACCCCATTTGTCCTCCACCGGCAGCCCCCAGCGCCCCGCCACGAGCTGTCAGTGTGGCTGGGAATGGCACCAGTGTCCGCATCTCATGGCAGCCACCGCCGCCGGCAGAGCAGAACGGCATCATCCGTGACTACCGGGTAAGGGTGGACAGCAGCAGGGATGTGACAGGTCCACTCTGTCCCCTCGTGACACCATGTCGTGGTGTCCTTATGGGTGTTCTCCACCTTTTCCCCCTGCTCCCTACCAGATTTGGTGCTTGGGCAATGAGAGCCGCTTCCACATCAACCAGAGCGTGGAGGGGACGGTGCTGGCGACAGTGCTGCAGGGACTAATCCCCGGGGTCCCTTACCGTGCTGAAGTTGCCGCTGCCACCAGTGCTGGCGTGGGTGCCCGCAGTGCCCCTGTCCCCATCCACATCGGTGAGTCCCTCATTGTCACAACTTGCACCCACGGGTGCATGATGGGGTCACCCGCTGCAGTGCTGGGGATGGCTCCTTGGCACCCTGCCGGTGTGTCCCTCTTTCCTGTGTCACTTGCAGCCCCCCTGGCGGAGCGAGATGCAGGGCCAGCAGGTGGGAGCAGCTTGGCTGAGCATTTGGCAGAGGTGGCCAGGCAGCCGGCCTTCATCGCCGGCGTTGGTGGTGCTTGCTGGGTCATCCTTGCCGCCTTTGCTGCTTGGCTCTACAGCCGCCGCCGGAGGAAGAAGGAGCTCAGCCACTTCACTGGTACCGGGGGGAGCTACCCCTGGGACCCCTCACCTGTCACCCCTCACCCATCAGTCACCCACTGTCCCTCTCTTTACAGCGTCCTTCGCCTACACACCCACCGGTAAGCCCACAGGTGCTGCGGGGTCCCGGTACGGCCTCTCGCTGCCCTCACCTCCATCTCTCTCCACAGTCGCCTTCCCAGCTCCAGTGCGCAGCAGCCCCAGGTAATCCCCCCGGCATCCCCTGCCCTCCCCAGGAGCCCCAGGACTGACCTCCAGCATTCCTTCACCCCATCCCCTTGCAGGGCAGCTGTCGGCGGTGGTTACCCGTGGCTGGTGGATGCGTGGCGTGGTGGCGGCACAGCCAGTGCTGCCGGTTGCTTGGGGAGCACTGACAGATACTACAACGGTGAGGGGTCAGAAGGGGCTGGGTGGCTCTGAGGGTGTCAGGGTCAGCCCTGATGATGCCGGTCCCCCTTGGCAGACGCCGGCATCACCCGTTACATCGCCCAGACGGAGCAGTTCGGAGCAGGGGCCGGCGAGGGGCCGGTCTACAGCACCATCGAGGTTGACAGTGAGGAGCTCTGCAGCTTCCCCCGTCCCTTCTCGCAGTATGGGGCCTCCTATCCTGGGGGGGGTTCCCAGCCCATGGATGCTGCAGCCTCCCAGGTGCCCCGTGGCCGGGCTGAGCACGGTAGGGTGGTCGGATGGGTGGGGGCACACTTGGGTGCTCGTGGTGCGCTGCCCTCCCCACGGCCTCCCCAACATCCCTCCTTGGCACAGGGGCCAAAGCAAAGCTGGGGCAAGCGGTGAAACCGCCGGTGGTGAGCTGGACAGAGCTGCTGCCCCCGCCACCCTCAGCCAGCGAGCTCAGCCAGTGCACCCAGGAGGAGGAGAAGGAGGAGGAAGAGGAGGATGAAGAGGCAGCCAGAGGGTGAGTGTGTGGGCTTAGGGGCTGGGCATGCTGTCCCCAGCACCTACCCTGTGGTGTCCCCCCTGCAGGCTGGGGATGGAGGTGTGGTACCCTGGTGAGGACACCCCCTGTGCCACTGCTGCGTCCTCACCCACCACCTCCTCCGGCTGCCGTTCCACCGCCACGCTGACGCCATCGCCCCGCACCACGGAGGACATCCCTCGCCTCCGCGACTTTGATAGCTCCCTCCTGCCCCGGTAGGAGATGGGCCTCGCTTGGTATGGCGGTGCCATTGGGGTCTGGATGTCCCTCTGGGGTCCAGATGTCCCACCATGGCCCATCGTGATTCAGCCATGTTGTCACTATCCAGCCCTGCCATGCCATCATGGTCCAACAGTGTCATTGGGGTCCAGGTGTCTCACTGAGGTCCAGAGGTTCTGTTGGGGTCACGATGCCCCACCATGGTCCAGGTGTTCCATCACAACCCAGCCATTTTGTCACCATTTGGCTCTGCCATGCTGTCATGGTCCAGCCATGCCACTGAGGTCCAAATGTGTCATCTGAGGTTCAGGTGTCCCATTGATGTCTGGATGTCATGCCCAGTCAGGTTTTCATGATCCAGTTCCACTGTTCTCCCATAGTCTGGCCTTGCCACTGGACTCTGGATCAGGGTCTGGATGTCCCACCATGGTCTGGGTGTCCCATCACAATCCAGCCACGTCACCATGATCTGGTCCTGCTGTGCCACCGTGGTCTGGCCATACCATTGGGGTCTGGATGCCCCAGTGGAGGCTGGGTGTCCTACCATGGTCCAGGTGTCTCATCCATGATGTCACCATCCACCCCTGCTGTCCGGCTGTGCTCTGGCCATGCTGTCATGACACATCCATGGCATCGTGGGCTGACTGGGGTGGTGCAATGCAGCTGCATCATCACGAGACCATGGGCCATCATCACCCAGCTGTGCTGTCGTGACCCAGCTCTGCCATGACCCACCTCTGCCACCACAATGCTGGCACTGCACTCCAGCTGTGCAGCTGCAGTCTAGCTGTCTGGTTGCAATCCAGCTGTGCTCTGACCCAGCTGTGCAGCTGCAATCAAGCTGCGTGGTTGCAATCCAGCTGTGCTATGATCTAGCTGCGTCATGATTCAGCTGTGCAGTTGCAATCTACTAGTGTGCTTGCAATCCACACGTGTGGTGACCCAGCTGTGCTGCTGCAATCCAGCTGTGCTGCTGCAATCCAGCTGTGTGGCTGTAATCCAGCTGAGCAGCCTCTGTCCAGCTGTGCTGCAGATGTGCCATTGCAGGCCAGCCGTGCCGTCACAGCCTTGCCAGGCTGTGGTCCTCCACCCCAGCTGTGCCACTGCACTCATCCAGCCCCCCTTTGCCAGCCCAGCTGTGTGGCTGTGATCCAGCTGTGGCTCTTCTGTCCAGCTGTGATGCTTCAGCCCACATACACCAGCGCCATCCAGCTGTGACTATGCCACGTGGCTTCTCCTGGCTCTGGCACAGCTCTAGAGGGCTTGTGCCAGCACTGCGGTGGCCACTGAACCCCCATCCCACTCCCCTCGCCCTGGCTTCACTGCAGCCCCTCTTTGCCAGGAGACCCCCCCATGGCGTCAGCACCCCCCCGCAGGCACCCAGTCCCTCGGTGACTCCGGATGCCAGCGAGGGCCACCCGCCCCGAGCCCGCTGCCCTCCTGGCACAGGTGAGCCCTCAGGGGCCAGGTTGGGTGGCTGCGGGCCTCACTGGCTATTGGCGGGGGGCTGACGCTGCCATCCCCGTCCCCCCCAGGGAAATCCCGCGGGGTGAGCTCCAAAAATCGCCTGAAGCCCAAATGCAGCCGCTACCGCCGGGAAAATCAGATGGGAGGTGAGTGGGAGATAAAAATGGGGAGTTCGGGAGGCTCGGGGGAGCTCAGCCCTGTGCTCCCTCTCTGCCGCAGAGCTGCCGCCGCCGCCGCTGCCGCCGCCAGGCGAGACCCCCGGCCCCTCTCCAGAGCCGGAGCCCAGCGGGGCCGAGCGCAGGGTCACCCATCGCCCGCCCCGCGGCGGTAAGCAGAGCCCCCGACTGTGCCACGAAAGGGGCTGGGGTGTCACTGGCGAACCCCAACCTTGTCCCCTCCCCTGCAGATGAGGTCCTCCCCTACAGCAAACCCTCCTGCCTGCCCCGCGCGCAGGTGTCTGGCAGCTGCTCCACCACAGGCAGCGTCTCGTCCCGCGGCTCCACCAGCTCCCGCGGGCACGGCTCGGGCCGCAGCCGGACACCGGGGGACCGCGGCGAAGGGACCGGCCACTGCCGCCGCCCAGGGGCCCCGTTTCCGTGCCCGTCGCAGGAGAAACGATAAAAGGGAGGGCGAGTCGGTGACAGAGTTGGGGACATGGGGATAGGAACACAGGGGACACAGAGGGATGTTCTTTAATTTCTGAGTGGCTCCGTGGAAATGGGGTTGCACAGAGCTTGCGGCCAGTGGGCATCGGCGTGAGGGGGGACAGGGGTGCTTGGGGTGGGGCAAGGGCGGTCACAAGGGATGAGGACCCTGGGGAGGGACAAGGATGCTCAGGGAAGGACAAGAACCCTGGGGACAGAAACAGTTGGGACAGATGAGAATGCTGAGGAGGGATGAGGATGCTGGGGAGGGATGAGAGGATGCTTAAGTGGGGCAAGGATCCTGGAGACAAGGACAGTTGGAAGGAACAAGGATGCTGGGAAAGGACAAGGATGTCTGGGAGGGATGAGGTGGTGGAAAGGGATGGGGACAGTTGGCAGGGGACAAGGTTACATGGGAGGGACAAGGACACTGCAGATGGATGAGGGTGCTGGTGAGGGACAAGGAAGGCTGGGGGACAAAGATGCCTGGAGGGAAGAGGACACGGAGGAAGCACAAGAATTTCCAGGGGTTGAGGATTGCTGGTGGGAAGAGGACACTTGGGAAAAACAAGATTGCCTGGGAGGGGCAAGGACAGTAGTAAGGGACAAGGAGGACGGTTGCAGGGGGATGAGGACAGTAGGGAAAGACAAGGACACTTGGCATGGGGGACAAAATTACTGATGTGGGATGAGGACGCTCAGGAGGGCTGAGAACCCTGGGAATGAGGATGATTAGGAGGGACAAGGAGACTCTGAGGGAGCACAGAGTCGAGCAGGTGGCTTGGGAAGGATGAGAACTCTTGGGAGAGACAAGGTTGGTCAAGGTGGGACAAGGATGCTGAGGAAGGACATGAACTATCGGAAAGCACAAGGACACCTGGAAGGAATGGGAATGGTCAGCAGGGATGGGAATGGTCAGGGGGTCAACAGCCCTAGGGAAAGACGAGGACACTTGGGGTGGACAGCAGTGCTTGGGCTGGAATGGGATAGTTAAGGGGGATGAGGATGATGGGGAAGGAGAAGGACACTTAGAGGGGGTGCTCCTTTTGGGGAGGATGAGGATGCTGGGGAGGAATGAGGAATTTGGGAAAGAGTGGGGGCACTGAGGAGGGATGGGGACACAGTGGAAGAAGGAGGACGCTTGGGAAGGACAAGAATGCTGGATAAGGAGGGACACCCACCCACCTCGGTGCCACCCACCCTTTGTGGGTGGCTTTTCCTTGCAAAGAGCCCCTGTTTAGGGAACTGCCTAATAAAGCTGGATTTTAGCTGAGCCGAGGGGATTCTGGCCTTGCTGCATCCTGCGCCCTGGGGACTGCCACACTCCTGTCCCTGCTGTCCCCAGGTCACCACCTTCCCTGGTCCAGGGATTGCCAATCCCTGACCTCTGGCCACCTGGAAAGCAAAGGAAATATTTTCCAACACCCTGCAACGGACGACACTCCTCACCACGCCCAGTGCCCACCGCCCTGCCTCGGGGCAGTACGCACCGTTCTGTGAGCTGCCGTTCATGGCTGCCTCCGTCCTGATTCTCTGAGGGACCTCCAGCGCTGTCCACCAGTCCCAGGTGGTGGAGGGGACTCCGGGTGGGAAGATCTGCTCCAAGGGCGATGGTGGTGGTGAGGGACCTGCAGGGGAGAAGGCGAGAGATGGTGGCATCACCGTGGTGTCATGATGGAGCCACCTCGCTTGAGGAGGTGCCGATGCTCAGGGTCAGAGAGGGGGTCCAGGGACGCTTCACTCACCCCCGTAGGACCCATCGGTGTCCTCAAGGCTGCAGCAGAGGCCATCGACAGCCACGGCCAGCGCGCGGGCAAAGCTGGCGTCCAGGAGGAAGGAGCCGTCGCAGGAGCTCACCAAGCTGCAGCGGGCGCTGGCAAAGTTGTCCTCCGAGACAGAGCCCCAGCCGTTCAGCAGCGACCCTCCCGGCGAGCCCCTTGTTGCTGTACGCTCTTCCTCCTCCTCCCCCTCTTCCTCCTCCTCTTCCTCCTCCTCCTCCTCACCCAGCTCTGAGGCTGGTGGCCCATAGATGTAGCCGTAGGTGTGCAGTGGTGAGATGGACCGTGGTGGGGCTGGTGCCGGGGGTCTGTGGGGAACACAGTGGGGACACTGCTGGCACCAGGGGATGCTGCCATTGTGGGAGTGTCCCAAGGGGATGCGAAATACCTGCAGCAGGACGTGGTCTCCTGGTCCATCTCCAGCACCTCAGCCACCTGCTGCTGTGTGAGGACCCCGTCGCTGAATGCTGGCGAGAGGCGCCCGGTGGCCGGGGACGTGTCCTTGGGGTACCTGGTAGGCAGGAATATGTCCCTTGGGTGCCTGGTCTCCAGTGACATGTTCCTGGTGTGGCTGTTGGTGGGGGACACGTCCGTGGGGTACCTGGTGCCCAAGAACTTGTCCTTCTGGTGTCCAGTGACTGGAGTCACCTCTTCGGGATGCCTGGTGACTGGGAATGTGTCCCTGGGGAGCCTGGTGGCTGGAGATGTGTCCTTGGGATGCCTCAAAGCTGGTGACATGTTTTCAGGGTACCTGCTGTCCAGAGACAGGTCCCTTGGGGGCATGGTCACCTCTGATGGGTCCCTGGTGGCCTGAGACAGGTCCTTGGAGTACCTGGTGCCCAAGAACTTGTCCCTGTGGTGCTCGGAGATAGGTGACATCTCCTCAGGGTGCCTGGTGACTGGAGATGTGTCCCTGGGGTGCCCAGTGGCTGGCGATGTGTCCTTGGGATGTCCCAAGGCTGGTGACAGGTTTTCAGGGTACCTGCTGCACGGGAACACCTGCCTTGGGTGCGTGGTCACCAGCGATGGCTCCTGGGGGTACCTGTTGGCTGGGGACATGTCCTTGGCATACCTGGAGGCCAGGAACTTGTCCCTGGAGTGCCTAGTGGCTGGGGACATCTCCCTGGGGAGCCTCGTGCCTGGGGACATCTCCTGGGGGAGCCTCGTGCCTGGGGATGTGTCCTTTGGGTGCCTGCTGGCTGGGGACATGTCCTTGGGGTGCCTGGTGGACAGTGGCATGTCCCTCTGACACTTGGCCACTGGTAATGGGTCTCTGGGGCACCTGGTGATCAGGGAGGTGTCCTCAGGGTGCCTGGTGTCCCTTTGGTGCTTGGTTGCTGGTGATGGGTCCTTGTGGTGCCTGGTGGCTGGGGACATGTCCCTGGGGGTCCTGGGGGCTGAGGACACATCCTTAGGATGGCTGCTGGCCAGGAACATGTCCTTGGGGTGCTCAGTGACCAAGGACATGTCCCTAGGGTTCCTGGTGGCCGGCGACACGCCCTTGGGGCTCTCAGTGATTGGGGATGTGTCCCTGGGGCATCGCATGACAGGAGATGTGTCCCTGTGGATCCCAAGGACTGGGGACGTGTCCTTGGGATGCCTGGTGACCAGAGAGGTGTCCCTGGGGCACACGGAGCCTGGGGACCTGCAGGTGCAAGGGACACATTGGGTTTTGCAGCAAAGGGTTGGGTTGCAGGGCACCCGTCTGGGTGGGGACACTCAGACTCACCGTGTCACCGGCGGGTGCCAGGCATGGGGTGGCCTCGGGGGTGTCACCGGTGACCTGGTCACACCGGAGGCCAGTGAAATGCTGCCCCGACGTGGTTTTGGGGTGCTGAAGATCGGTAGCCGTGGGTCCCTGCTGTCCATCACGGCAGCGATGGCGTCACCCTCATGTCCCCTTTGCTGAGGCTGCCTGGCTGCCAGCCCAAAATCTGTCCCCCACTCGCCTCCGCTTCCAGTGACAGGGATGTGGCTGGGGCCAGCCACAAGCAGCGGAGTGCTGTGCACTTGATGCAGCTCTGCGTGGGGAACAAGGGACACAGAGCCATGGGCCACCACCCTGGTGTCTCCCATGTCCCCCACATGCCCCTCACACCCACCTCTCTTGCGAACACGCTCCCAAGGCGCTGGGTTTGGGGTGCTGGGTGAGGAATGCACGCTGGGGTGCCCCCCACCGCAGCACCCCATGTCCCCGAGGGGCGGTGGGTGCCCCCCACGGAGGCTGCTGTGGTTGGGGGGCGTGGGGGGGCCGAGGCTTGACGGATCCAGGGAGAGGGCTGGAAGAGTAAGAGAGGTCAGGACACCCATGGGGCCATGCGGCCCTCTGTCCTTGGGTCTGTGTGTCCTCAAGTCCTTGCTGCCTGCAGAGAGGCAATGGGAGGCACCAAGGTGGGGGTCCCGTAGCACCGGGGGTCCCAGGGGTAGGGTGGGGGTCTTGGGTGCACTTTGTTGGTCCCATAGCACTCTGTGAGGGTCCTAGGCCTGGGCTGGGGGTCCTGGGTCAGGGTTCCATGGAGCTGGGTGGGGATCCGGTGACATCACATGGCATGGATGGGGGTCCATGGCAGAGAGTGGCGGCGCTATGGCACCAAGTGGGGGTCCCAACCCTAGAGTTCACCAGAGGGGTGGGGGTCCCGTGGCAGCGGGTGGGGATCCCAGCCCCCAGGGGGCTCACTGGAGGGGTGGGGGTCCCATGGCAGTGAGTGGTTATCTCAGCCCCCCGGGGGCTCACTGGAGGGGTGGGGGTCCCAAGGCAGCAGGTGGTTATCCCAGCCCCCAGGGGGCTCACTGGAGGGGTGGGGGTCCCAAGGCAGTGAGTGGTTATCCCAGCCCCCAGGGGGCTCACTGGAGGGGTGGGGGTCCCTGCCGTCACTGCCCAGGAGTCGGCTGCTGAGGCTGCTGCTGCTGCTGAGGTTTCGGGGGGCACAGCTGGGTTTCCAGGGACCACCGAGCCATGGCGAGTCATTGGCCACCAGCCTGCAGGGCAAGAGGTGCTGTCAGTGCATCAATCCCCACCACAGCGGGGATCTGCCGTGTCCCCCACCCCGTGGCCTCTCACCTGTGGCGAGCTGCGGCGTCCTGGCTGGCACGGCGCTGGCAGATGAGGAGGAGGAGGGCGAGTAAGGCCAACCAGAGCATGGAACCAGCGGCTGCGATGACAGCAGGCTGCCGCAGTGCCTGCACCACCCTGCTGCTCCCTGCTGTCAGCCCTGCAAGGGTCCCACCAGTGTCACTTCATGTCACCACCTGGACCCCACCCGGACCCCACCTTGCTCTCCATCCCTTACCCAGGACACCGCAGGTGGCGTTGCTGGGAATCCCCAGCCCTGCGCTGTTGAAAGCTGCCACCTGGACACAGAATTCAGCCCCGGGGTGCGGGAGGAGGTTTTCCAGTTGGTGGGTGGCTCCGTCCACTGTCCTGTTGGTGGGGCTCTGCCAGCCCTCACCCACTGACCAGACCTAGCAGGCACGAAGAGGATGTGTCCCCTTAGATGATCAGCCTTGATGGCCCCCCTTAATGGACCCCTGTGGATGGACCCATTTGATGGACACCCTTGGGTGGACCCCTTCAGATGAACATCCCTTGATAGACTCCCACTGATGGATCCCCCTTGGACAGATTCACTTGGATGGGTCCCCTTAGATGGATCTCCTTGATGGACCCTCCTTGGAAGGACTCCTTTGGATGGGCCCCCTTGCATGGCCCTAGGACGGACCTCCTTGGATGAATCCCCCTTTGGATGGACCCCCTTGGATGGATCCCCTTTTGGATGGATCCCCATGGATGAATCCCCCTTTGGATGGACCCCCTTGGATGGATCCCGTTTTGGATGGACCCCCTTGGATGAATCCCCATGGCTGGACTCCTTTGGATGAACTCCCTTGGATGCCACCAGACAGAACCTCTACCTTGGCTGGTCCTTTTGGATGAACCCCCATGTTGAGATCCCTCCTGGACTGACTCCTTGGATTCCTCCCCTGGATAGACCCCCACCTTTGACAGGCTCCCTTTTGGGATGGATCCCCTTGGATGGACCCTCCTTGGCCTGAAGACCCCAGCCCTGTCCCCTCACCCCATTACCCCAAACCTGGTAGCCCCTGATGACGCCATTGTGGGCTTCAGGAGGAGGTGGCTCCCAGCTCACGACCACGGTGCCGTTCCCTGTCTCAGTCTGGCTGATGGTGACGCGCTGGGGTGCTGCACTGGGCACTGCCGGGACAGGGATGCTGAGACCCCTGGGACCCCCAACCGACCTCCCTGTCCTCCACCCAGGCACCCTGGGGACACACGACGCACCTTCCTCGGGTATCCAGAGGTGCCTGATGTTGCTGTCCGAGCCCTGGCTCCCTCCAGTGTAGGGTCGGACCTTGAACTCGTACTTGTAGCCCCTGCGGAGCGCGGGGATGATGGCGCTGAGCTCTCTGCCTGCATCGTGTTGGAGCCAGGAGGTGGTGACCGGGAACAGGCTGCGGTACAGCACCATGTAGCCCACAGGCACTGGCACCGGCATCAGCATCTGGAGGGGTGGGAAGGATTCCGAGTTAAGGTGGGACATGGGGAGATGTCCCATCCCACCCCTGCACTGGGGACAGCTGGGCACCACACCAACCTGCCAGCGGAGCTGGACAGCAGCAGTGGGCAGCGCGGTGCCGTTGTCCAGGTGCAGCCGCACAGCCAGCAGGTCCCGTGGGGTAATGTCCTGCTGGCCCGTTGCCAGCTGGTCTGTGAGGCAGAAGGCGGCCAATGGCAGCACCAGGCAGGACCAAAGTCCCCTGGCACCTGCCCAGACACCCGCCTCAGATACCTGTACATGGAGATGCTGATGTCTACCCAGATGGCCCCACAAAAATGGATTCTTTTGGACAGACGCCCTTTGATGGGTCTGTCTTGGATGGACCCCTCTTGGATGGACTCCCTTTGATGTGTTGTCCCTGGGGGCATGGAATGGGCCCCCACGATACACCATTGTGATATGTCCCTCTTAGATGGACCCTTTGGATGGATATCTCTTGTTCCATCCCCCTTTAAAGCACTTCCACATTGCACAGACCCCCTCAAATGGATCCTCTTAGAGGAACCAGGTCGGCTGGATCCCCTTGAGGTGGGTGCCCTTGGATGGACTCCCACCTCAATTAATTTTCTTAGATGGATCCCCTCACATGGACCTTCCTGGATGGAATCCTTGGATGAATCCTGTTTGATGGAGGCATTAAATGGACCTGCCTTTGGAAGTGCCCCCTTTGATGGGTCCCCTTAAATGACTCAGCTGGATGGACCTTTAACTGATGGATGATGGATGCCCTTGGATGGACCCCGCTGGACAGACTCCCCTTGGATGAACCCCGTTAGATAGACCCTGTTAGATGGATTCCCTTGCATGGACCCCGAGATGGCGCTGGGTGCCTGTGATGATGGAGGCCATGGAGGTCGCACCACTGACCCTCCACACGGAGGAAGGTGGTGGCGGCGGCGGTGCCCAGCTGGCTCTGTGCCGTACACACGTACGTGCCGGCATCCGTGGACGTCACGGCGTAGAGGCGCAAAGTGTGATCCCGGTCCACTTCGTGCCTGTGGGTCACCAGTTCTCCATCAGCCTCATCCCCACGCCAGGGATGGGACACCTCCCCCCTGCCACCACCTACCTGCCCCAGGGCAGGTCTCCACGCTCCTTGTGCCACTGCACCTGTGGCGCTGGGTCACCTCGGGTGCTGCAACCCAGCTCCACGGTGCTGCCAGCCACCGCCGCCGCTTCACTGGGGTGCCGCACAATGCTTGGCTTCTCTGCGGGGGGACATCAAGGACGTGGCACCGTGGCTGGGTGTGACGTGCCCACCACCCATGGGAGACCCTTGGCTTACCCAGCACGGAGACGCGGGCACCCCGGCTCTCCCTCTTGCCCGCCGCATTGGCCGCCACACAGATGTAGAGACCGGAGTCGCTTCGTTGCGCTGATGTCACCTGCAACTTCCCATTGGTGACCACGTACCTGTCATCTACCAAGTCCAAGGTCACCCCGTCCTTCTTCCAGGTAATGAAGGGCTCGGGGTACCCCAAGGGGGGTACACAGTCCAGCTCCAATGTTTGCCCCGCCATGGTCACCAAATCACCTGGCTGCAGGCGGAAGTTGTCCCGCAGCACTGGGGTGGGGAAGGCACATCGTGGGTGGGGGGAACAGGATTTTCTGGGGTCTCCCCATCTGCATTACCCCCCACCAGACATCCTTACCAGCTGGAATTTGGGGTGCCGTGGCCACACTGGGGAAGCGGCAGCCTGTGGGGTGACAAGGAGATGGGGGGATGCCAATAGGTGTCCCAAGTGGGCATGGTCCCCGATCTGGGGTGGGGCAGGGGGCAGAGTTAAGTGGATTTTGGCCCCCCCGTGGGCTGCACTCACCTCCGCGGTGCAGGGCGGCGAGGCAGAGCCCCAGGCCCAGTGCCGTCTCCCAGCCGCCCGCCATGCTGGCCCTGGCCAGCCTTCCCGTTTCCTCCCGAGATCCCGGTTCCTCCCTGCCAGCACCGGGGCTGGATCCGGCTCCGGATAGGGGGGTACAATAGCCGGATGTGGGGGCCGGGAAATGCCGACGGGGGGGGGAAGGTGATGGTGAACACAAACAGCTGAGCCGTCCCATGGAGGTGGGAGTGCCCGGCCATGACAGGACTGGCAGCACCCAGAGACAGCGGAGTGGGGGACACCAGCGGTTAATGAATTTAATTAGTCAGAATAAATTCCTCTCTTCCTTCGCCATGTTCAGAGGAAGGCAAATTAAGAAGAGATGGGCTCTCAGCTGCGGACACCATCAGTAGGTACCAGAGGGAACAGTCCAAGTTCTCCCAAGCACTCCAAGTGCCAGTTTGAGTGCCAGCCAGGTGCATCGGGTTTGTGTGGTTGTAGCTGTCAGCCCCCCTCATGTGTCCCCCCACCCTAGGGGACCCCTGTCCCACAAAGACACCCAAGAGTGCCACCACCAGACGGGTAGTACGTTTAGTTTATTGGTTAGTACTGCACCCCGAGCACTCCGGGGTGCCCCGGCACCCACCCTGGGTGCCCCAGGGCCTGGCTCGCTTGGCCGGCCACTCTCTGCTTTTCATCCTAAACCTATTTCCCATGAAGGCTTGGGGAGAGACAGCGTTGTGCGCCCCAAAACCGGGGGATTTTCACAGAAAATCCTACCGTGGCGAAGGGGCAATGCTTGGGCCAGGGCTTCCAGCCCACGTTCAGGGGACATTGCAGCTGGGGAGCTGGGCACAGGAGGGAGCCCCCCGTTTAGACCGCCTGATACACGTGTGCCCTTGGGCGAGCTTGTGTGCCAGCGCGTGTCCCGCTCCATACAGGTGGGTGTGCCGCGGCGGGTGGGCACCGTGCTCTTACACACGCGTGTGCACGTGCGGTGGCTGGCGTGCAGTGTGCGTGTTCCCTGTGTGCGTGTGCACGCTCCGAGTATGCTCAGCTGCTTTGTGCTCGCTCTTTCCATGTGCACCACGCACACTCTGCACACGCACTCCTTGCACGCTTGCTGCAGGCTCCATGCATGCCCTGTGCCAGCACTGTGGGTTCACTCTCACGCGTGCTCTGAGCACACTCAACTCGCTTTGTGCACACTCCTTCCACACACACCCTGCACACTCAGTGTGTGCCCGTGCAAGCACTGCACACACCCTCTCTGCTCACGCTCTTTGCACACTCGCCGCATGCTGCATGCATGTGCCATGCAAATCCTGCATGCACACCCACTCCATGTGCTCCATGCACACTCTGCACGGACTCTGTGCACACTCGGGGGGCACACGCGGTGCTGGCACGCTCACAAAGGCCACGCAGGCTCGGTGGGCACTCTGCACACTCCGTACGCGCGCTGTGCAAACTCTGTGCGTGCAGCTGCATGCTCCATGTGTGTTCTCTCCGTGGGCTCCGCACGTTCTCTGGCGCGCTCTGTGCATCCTCTCTTTGCACACCGGGTGCACTCTCGCTGCGCACCCTCGTGCCTGCCCCCATGCACCCTCCGTGTGCCCTCCTGCACGCTCCACGCCCGCTTTCTCTGTGCAGTGCTTGAACGCTCTCTCCGCACGCTCCACGCACGCCCTCTGGCACACTCGCTCCGTGCACTGATTGCATGTTCTCTCTGCACACGCGTGTGCTGTCTGCACGCTCCCTGCACACTCGTCCCGGCGAGAAAGCCATTAAAGCGATGCCCCAGGAAGATGGGGGACGGAAGAGGGGAGCTCCGGGTGGGATCAATAGGAAATTAGTGACTTTACGCCGAGCGGAATGATGCCCAGTGGTGGGAGCAGGGCTGTGCCGGTGTCCCCGCTTGCTCGGTGGCGGAAATGTGGCCGTGCCGGTGTCCCTGCTCGCTTGCACGCTGCCACCAAAGCGCGCACAGTCCCCCCTGCTCAGGCACTGATCTCCACGGCGTTGGCCTCTTCCTGCTCCCGAATGACGTGCACGCCGGCAGTCCGCAGCAGCCGCGGAGCGCCGCGGGAGCGCGCCGGCGAGCCCGGTGGCGACCTGTGGGTCCGCGTCGAGGCGGGCGAGCGAGCTGGCGAGCGATGGTAACGACGAGTCGAGCGCCCCACTGGTCCTGGCGAGCGGCCGGCTGCCGGTACCGGCGAGCTGGTGTAACCTGGTTCCACTGTGCCGCGGGGTTCGGGCAGCGAGTCCTCCTCCCCCTCTGGCGAGTCCTGCCGAAAGCCAAGGGCAGAAAAGCGTGGGACATGTGTGACACCCAGTGCTGGGACGCTGCTGGCGTGCTGCTGGCGCTACCGGCTCTCACCTTGTCTTTAAGGATGTACAAAGCCACCGGGTTCTTGCGCTCGTGCTCGCCGCTCCGGGGGATGCCTTCGGCTGCATTGAAGGAAGGTGCTGCTCACCGTGCCAGCAGCACTGGTGTTGTGCCAGCAGCACGGGTGTTCCCCCAGCCCTCCCCGCCACGCTGAGACCGGCACTCACCCTCGTGCTTCAGGCGCTCCTCATCCTGCTCAGCGTAGTCAGAGTTTGGCTGCGTCTCCGCTTGTCGCTTCTCCCTGGAAGGGGACAGGGGATGGGGCAGCTCTGGCACCGGGTTAGAGGCAACGGGGGACTGCCTGTGGCTCATCCAGGGAAGGGTCAAGGACTGCAGGGAGGGAGAGATGGGATGGGATGGGATGGGATGGGATGGGATGGGATGGGATGGGACGG
>VYZT01054802.1:0-14227 GCA_013400735.1 Pomatostomus ruficeps
ACAGTTCTGTGTTTTGGATTTAGGGTGATAATAATGTTGATAAAACTCTGATGTTTTAGTTTTTGCTGAGCAGTGCTTGTCCTAAGTCAGGGAGTTTTCAGTTTTCCTTGCTCTGACAGTGAGCAGGGGCAAAAAAAGCCATGAGAGAACATGGCCAGGACAGCTGACCCAAAGAGGCCAAAGGGAAATTCAACACAGACCATCGTGTTCTATATACAAACTGGGAGGAGTTGCCTGGGAGGGGTCATTTGCTTCTCAGGGACCGGCTGGGCATCCGCCAGCAGGTGGCGACGGATTGTGCAGCACTCGTCTTGGGTTCTACTCCTCTCTTTTTGTCATCTCCCTTTTCTTCATCATCATTATTGTTATTATTGCTGTGGTTGTTGTTGTAGTTATTATTACTACTACTACTACTACATTTTTCTTTATTTCAGCTATTAAACTGTTTTTATCTCACACCACATGCTTTACCTTTTTCTGATTCTCCTCCCTATCCCACTGGGAGAGGGGGGAGAGGAGAGGGGAGTGAAGGAGTGAGCAAGCAGCTGTGTCGTAGTTGTGGTTATACCAGAACACCTAGAAGGCCAAGACTGAAAAGTATCTCTCAACTGGCAAATCTTACCCTTGTTGATTAAGTAAGTAGTGACCCTCTTCAGTCATCCTTGGACTATTGTACTGTAAGGAACACTCAGCTCTTTCTTTGTGGTGAGAAAAATTACAGTTGACAACGACTGTTTTGATATGAACATCTGTAGGTACCTCTCCTGGTCATGGCTGTAAATTTGTCATAAAACTTTCCTTTAAACCACACAGTAAAGCCTTTGATAGACATTTTGTCCCTAGAAATTTTGCTTTCCTGATTCAATTAAGAATTCAACATTTGTATTCCTACAGAGGTTCTAATATGAGAGACGCTTATTTTCAAAGCTTAACAACACTGAGTTTGGTTACTTTGTGTTCTCCATACAAGACGAAAAGCTGGATTTAGATTATTTTCTGTTCCTTCACCATTGGTGTAAAAGGTCTTCTTTTGCTTCAGCATTTGACCAACATTTCTAGATGACTGGACGAAACCAGTTTCAAAGAGGTGGTGCTGTCATGATTCTAACTGAATCAGAGCACCTCAGGGCTAAAGTAGGATTGTGAGGAAGGGGGCTGGAAGGTACAAAGAGCTAAGAACAAGAAAACCTGAGCACTAGTGGGATGAGGAAAAGACCTGGTTGGTGATGTCTCCTCAATGATTCTGGCCACTGCTCATGGGTTGCTTGAAGTGTAGGAGTTTTTCAAACAAAAATGGTTTCTTTGTTATTCTGCATAACATTCAGGCAGATTATGGAAATAAATACAGAGGAAGAAAACTGAGGGTTCTTCAGCAGTCATATCAGTCTGGGTTTTCCTTGCTTCATTTCAATGTTATCGTTTCCACCATGATACTGTTCTTAGTGATCAGGGCCTACATTCAGTACTCTATGTTTCTTAGATATGTTCTTTTTTTATTATTCATTTTATATTGATTCTTTATGAAATGATGGTGTTTTCTTACAGAAAAGTATTTTATCTACTATATCTTCAGCTTAATATTTAGTTGTTCAAGGAAAGATTTCTTTCATTGCTTAGAGTCAATCATGAACATATTGGAGTTAGGTATTTTAGTGAATATTGCTGTTCTGTAAAAGAAATTCAATGTTTGTATTCAAAATTATGATGTCTTAGCATCTTTTAGAAAGCTATTTCAAAATATAACTGCTGAGAAAAATTTTACCTAAAGATGTTTTGAATTGTGCTAAGTTGAAGAGCACTCAGAGACTCTTTGTGAAATGTACTACAAGATTCTACTATAGTGTTGCTATAACTCAGTTGGACTTCTGAATGTCCTTTTTAAGTCCCATTTCAGAATGAAATTATGATTTGTCTTCTTTTCTTTTACTTAAACATTTCAGCTTTTATTTGAGTAGAGACTTCAAGCTGCTATGTGTACCTAAGTAACAAAAGCACGTAAATTGTGTTTTTATGACCAAAGAAGTATATCTGTAGAAGTGCAAAAACAAGTTTATTTTAAAAGAGACAGAAGACACTACCATGCATCAAGATGTACGTTTCAATTATCTCTTCATAATTCAAGACTCTCTGAAATCAAGTGTTTGTTTATTTATTTTCTTGAAGCTGTTATCAGGTAAAAATGCTTCCATTATCTATTTTAAAAATAATGCTTTCTGCTTATTGTGTCAATCTGTCTTCTAAAACATCAACATTTTTTACATCTATGTGCAAATTAGATGTGTGCTTATCCATTTCTTGAAAAGAATAAGTTACAGACAAACATACCAAGATGACTTGCCTTTCAATCTTCATTTTAGGAGACAAACTTACTTCTTCCAGCTTCTCAGTGGACATGTGATTGTTTTTTTAATCTTACACAAATGCTGAAATGAAATCATAAAGAACTCTCACTGTTTTAGTATATACATATATATTTATGCAGATTTTAAACAATATGTATTTATTAATACATTTTGGAAAAGAAGGGAAATTTATAATACTATTTTATTTTGAAGGACTTATTAGAGATCTGAGATGAAATCTAGGACATTGTAGACATTATATGAAGGTTTTTGCATCTTTATAAAGATTACTGAGAGGAGCTAGATTTAACAGCACTGGAACAAAGCATTACCATATTTGTTTCAATGTATTAAGATCTCTTTCAGCTGAGCTCTTTTTTTTTTTTTCATCTTGAGCTCCACTGTAAATATTTGAATTAGTTGTTCAACATAATTATTATCTAGGTTTTGAAAAATATTTGTATTGTTTTCTGAAAAATGAGCCTTTGTGACTCTCAAGATATCTAGATGGGACATATCACTGAGCAGCTGTCTGTATAATGACACTTCTCACAGTATGTTATCACTGACATATTCTGGTATTTTATACCAAAGTAATTTTAATTTAACAGCTAAAAGCTGAAGCTAATAAAATACAAGGTATCTATCCATTGCATACAGGTGTTAATGTCTGCAGAATACTGATCCACCATTAATAGTACAAATTAAATCAGCATATTTAAATTATAAAAATGATGTCTGAAATAGTATCAAGAGATTCATCTGAAGACCCATTAACAGAGCAAGAACATCGTTTTCAGTGGTATGATGTCTTGCAAAATGGAAAATTGCTGTGTCCAATCTGTGATCTGTGATACTTAACCATAAGAGAATTGATACATGAACTTTACAAATAATGCCTTCAGAAATAAATAAGTATGTATTAATCTCATGGTGTGTGGAATCCTTGCCCGAGTGAGTGGAAAAAAGACTGAATGGAAAATTTTGAAGTTTCTTTCACGAGCCAATATAAAGCATTTCTATTTTGAGCACCTGAATTTCTATTGCAGCACAAAATGCTCTTGTAAATTCTCATACCAAACATGTAGTTTCACTATTTATACCACCCCGTGTTTAGCTTTCAACTTAAACAATTCCTCTAAAATCTCCGGTACCCAGGATTGCCTTCCCTTCTGCCTCTCCTGATCTCCTTCAAATGCCCTTTACCCACCAGGTTCAGCAGGCAGCTCTGTTAGCCCGGCTGCCTTCACCTCCAGAGACTCAGCTGCCGTGGTTGGGGAAGCTTCTTCTCCCACCTGCGACTGTCAGCAGCAAATGCTGCGGAAAAGGACTGTGAAGCCTCACTCACTTTGCATGTATAACCTGAAGAGTGATTCCTACTGCTAAGAAAAAAGGTGTTTGTTGGTTTTATTTCAACAATAGTTTCTTCTCTAAGGTCTCCTAGATAATCTGAATTATTGCACGGGATTTAAGGCTAAAAAGAACAGATGGTGGTGCAGTGGTGGTGTTTAGTTGTGAGTTTGGGGTTTGTGTAGGGTTGCTTTGAAAAAGAAAAGAATTTTGTGTTCCAGTTTCAGTTAGTGTAAGTATCCAAATTAAAGAATAACTGCAATCAGACAAGAACTTCTAGGTCTCAGATTTCTTATGTGACTACAGGTGCTTGGGGTTGTCTATTTGGGTCTTGATTTACTGTACAAAATCACAGGACTCTAGAATTGTTTGGGTTGGAAAAGACCTTCATGATCATCAAGTTCAATTGTTAACCCAGCACAACCAAGTCCAGCTCGAAACCATACTCCAAATGCCACATCTATGTCTTTTAAATATTTCCAGAGATGGTGACTCCACCACTTTCCTAGACAGCCTGTTCCAATGCTTGACAATCCTTTTAGTAAAGAAATTATAGTAATATCCAAACTAAACCTTCCCTTGTGCAACTTGAGGCCATTCTCTCTTGCTTGTTATTGAGGAGAAGAGAAACTTCACTACAATCTTGTTTCACATAGTTGGAGAGAGTGATAAGGTCCCCACCTTGATTCTCTTTTTCTCCAGTCTAAACAACCTCAGATCTCTTAGCCATTGCTCCTGAGTCTTGTGCTCCAGACCCTTCCTCAGCTCTGTTGTCCTTCTCTGGACACATTCCAACACCCCAATGTCTCTTTTGGAGTGAGAGGTCCAGAACTGAGCACAGAATTTGAGGTGTGGCCTCACCAGTGCCAGGTACAGCGGACAATCACTGCCCTGGTCCTGCTGGCCACACTATTGCTGACACAGGCCAGGATGCCCTTGGCCTTCTTGGCCACATGGGCACACACTGGCTCATGTTCAGCTGCTGTCATCAGCACCCCCAGGTCCTTTCTCACTGGGCCACTTTCCAGTCACTCTTCCCCCAGCCTTTAGAGCTGCCTGGGGTTGTTGTGACCCAGGTGCAGGACCCAGCACCTGGCCTTTTGAACCTCATACAACTGGCCTTGGCCCACTGATCCAGCCTGTCCAGATCCCTCCAGCAAATCAATGCTCCTGTCCAACTTGGTGTCATCTGCAAACTGATAGAGGGTGCACTCCATCTGCTCATCCAGGTCATTGATAAAGATATTAATCTTGATTGGCCCCAACATGGAGCCCTAGGGAACACCACTTGTGACAGGCCACCCAACGGACTAAAGTCCATTTACCACCATTCTATAAGCCTGGCAATCCAGCTAGTTTTTTATCTTACAAACAGTACCCTTGTCCAAGCCATGAGCAGCCACTTTCCTCAGGAAAATGCAATGGCCTGTAGTATTAAAGATTTTACTGAAGTCCTGGTAGACAACATCCTTAGACTTTCCTTCATCCACTAAGGAGTTCACCTTCCTATAGAAGGGGATCAGGTTTGTCAAACAAGATCTGCCTTTCATAAACTCGTCTTGGCTGAGCCTGATTCCCTGGTTGTACTTCATGTGCTGTGTGATGGAACTCAAAATGATCAGCACTGTGACCTTCCCCGTCACCTAAGGTCAGACTACAGGACTGACATTCCCTGCATCCTCTGTCCAGCTCTTCTCTTAGATGGGTGTCACATTTGTGAAGTTATAATCACCTGGGACTTCCTCCGTTAGACGCTGGTAAATGATGTGAAATGTCTTGGTGAGCACTTCTGCCAGCTCCCTCCATACATCTGGATAAATCCCATCCGGTCCTATAGACCAAGTGATGCTAGCAGGTCACTGACTGTGGTATTACAAAGTGTTGGTGACAGAGGGACAGGCCATCTGGAGCCAGAGTGACCTCTTGTCTTTGGTCTGGAAGAAACCCTGGGACCCATGATAAAACACATCCTGGGTCACCAGGGAAGTGGTAGAAGAGCATTATGGGTTTGTGAACTGCTGGACCTGTCAGAGGTGAGAAACACTGTTTGTTATCTTAAAAGATGTTGTTTACCTGTTACCATAAGGATTTTTCACTACGTAATAAACATCTTTGCATACCACCATCTTGTGAAGTCCGTGACCCCTCATCAATCACCGCAAACTGACCATTTGCCCTTGGATTACAGGGGCTTCATTCTGCTTCCTGTCTTCTAGCTTAAGGGGCTACTACCCAGAGAACATCTGGTCTTGCTATTAAAGACTGAGGCAAAGAAGGCATTAAGCATCTCAGCCTTTTCCTAATCATTTGCCACTATGTTTCCCCCTGCATCCAGAAAAAAGGATAGAGATTTTTCTTAGTCCTCCTTTTGTTGCTCGTGTATTTATATAAACATTTTTATTGTCTTTTACAGGAGTAGCCAGATTAATTTCTGGTTGGGGTTTTAGCTTTTTAATTTTTTCCCTGAATAGCATAATGAAATCCTTGTAGTTCTTCTGAGTCACCATCCAATTCTTCCAAAGGTTAAAAGCTCTCCTATTTTTTTTGAGTTTCAGCCAAAGCTCTCTGTTCAGCCAGGATGGTTTTCCTCACCATTGGCTCATCTTTCAGTATGTGGGGATGCTGTGCTTCTGTGCTTTTCATAATACTTTCATGCAGAATGCCCAGCCTTACTGGACTCCTCTGCCCTTCAGGACTGCCTCCCAAGGGACTCTCCCAACCAGTCAGCTAAGTCTGCCCTTCTGCAGGCCAAGGTGGCAGGTCTGCTGACCCATCTCCTTACTTCTCTGAGAATAAAAAACTCTCATCTCATTATCACTATGTGAACTGCTCAAGTTCGATGAAGCCCAAGATGGCTTCCAGCCATCACATCAGCCACCGGTCTTTCTCTGTTCACAGATAGTCCAGTGGGCACCTCCCCAGCTGCCTCACTTACTGGCTGTGTCAGAAGGCTTTCTTCCAAACACTCCAGATAGCTCTTAAACTGTTTCCTCTGTTGTACTTTATTTCCAGCAGACATCTCATCCCCTAAATTGAAGTCCCCCATGTTGAGGCTTCTCCCAGCTCCTTATAGAATATTTCTTCTGTCTCTTCATCATGGTTGGGTGGTCTCTAACAGATTCCTACCAGGATATCTGTCTCATTGTCCTTCCCCCGATTCTTACCCACAAGCTCTCAACTCTGTGCACAAGTCATCCCATCATATTTCTGTGATGGCCGCTAAGCCATAGTTTTCCTGCTCCACAATGGTTTCCAGCTCCTCCTGTCTGCTGCCCACAGACATGTATCAGTGTAGATGCATTTCAGTGGGACTATTAATCCTGCCACCTTCTTTGTAGGGGAACCCCTGAATTCCTGGATGGAATTTCCTGATGATGGAAAACACTTTTGCTACAGAATAATTGCTTGCTCCTAAGGTTTAATTTAAATGGCACAGTGTGCAGATTTTATACTTATCTCCAACTATGTGCCTCTGCTTCAAAGGAAAATAGTTCACAGAAGTTGAAACCTGACAATCTGACAACATATTGAGAGAGTTCTGTAGATGAGTAATCTCGAAGCAGCAGCTGGGCTTATTCAATCACTGCTGTCATCTCTGATCGCATACCTCATAAACCACTTTCATCTGACAAAATTTCAGTTCTTTTCCTGTTGTGATTTCCTGTGAACACTGTTATTGTGAAATAGATGTACAGTGCTTAAGCATCTTGATCTTAGTGCAGGAAAGCCTTGTTCCTTGTACTTGATCACCTGAAGCTTTGAGTTTTAGTTCCTTGTGATCAGTTGTAGGCACTTTGAACTTGCGTGTTCTGTTCAGTACCTCTTTGGGCTCTTTCTTCTCTGAGTGATGTATACAATTATGTTCTGCTGCAAATATGGAATTATTTCTTTTTTCCACTGTTAATCAATGTAGATTAACATAAATCTTCCACAATGCACCATTTGAAACCATTATTTGCTTTAGAACCTTAATTCTTTTCTTCTAAATACCATTTTTCTTGTACTTAGAGATGATATGTATTGGGGCTCTCTTTGACTGCTTCCTTTTGAAATTAGTATCAGTAGGAGTGGCAGAATGAGGACCATCATTATCTAGATTTTTCTCCATAACCTGCTGTCTGATTATAGATAATAGAAGTAAACAACCACTTAATTACCAAGTATATTGCAGTTAAAGCTGTCTGGTAACTACAGTTATAAATAGATTCCACCATATAATTTCATTCCTATTCATGACCCCATTTGTTTGCTTATGGATAAACACTTGGTTGTATTAAATTTATTTGCAAGCATGTTTATGATAAGTACAAATGTTGCACATGAGACCCTAAATAAATATTTGCAAGATACACACTTCAAAAAAGAGCTTTTGTGACCACTTAAGTTCACTTCTTTCTCCTCAATCAACTTCTATTTCTTTTAATGCTGTAAAATACTGGTGCTGAGATATGTTATGCAAACATCTCTCAAGTCAAAAATGTAGCTCTAAAACTGTCACCACTCTTCCCATCCCATTCTCATTCTTCTTTCTCTACCTCCCTTATCTGCTTCAAACAACCTTAAGAAATTTTACTTTAAGTCAGAAAACAAAAAGCAAAGATCCGATTTGAACAAGCATGTGATTGTCTTTCGTTTTTTAATCCACAATCTAAAAATTAAGGGTCATAGTGCATAAAAATGTCTTTGAGAAAAATCACATATTACAGATTAATGAACTAAACAGTACAAGCAAACTAAAAAACCTACAGTGTGGTTATGCTCATGATCACAGATGTGATTTCTCAAGAATTCAAGGTCATAAGAATGTTGCAATTCTTAGATATTTCTAGTTCAATATGATTTCTTTAGAGTTTGTCTACATGGAAAATTTACTGCCATAGTTTTTACTGCTATAGTTACATTGATCTAATTCTTCCTGCAAATGCTTATTTTAGAATAGGTACCGTGAGAGGGAGCTATAAATACAGTGGTATGGTTATGATAGTATTGTTCCCCATAGATCTTCTTTCTGGGTAAATCTTTGATGCAGAACATAATTTCTACAACCTTTTCACAAAGACACAGAGGTTGTGACTTACCAGAATAAAACTAGCACAGCTGGGAAACAGAAGCAAAGTGCTAGTTTAATCATCATTATCTCTGCATACACCTAAGGACTACAGCTATATTATTAAATTACATTGGCTGAGAAAATTCCCCATAAGTAGAACAAGTTTATCTATGCAATTAGGTTGTTAGAGATGTTACTTGCATCAGCTTGGCCCATGCTAACTATCAATCTTCCTCAATAACTCCCAGCTACATTTCAGCAGTTAAACTATCTCTTGGGACCTGTTTCTGCCCTTCAACAATATCCAAGCAAGCATTGTGACTCCACAAAACTATAACTCCATGCACTCCTTCATGCTGTTGTGTTGTTCTACAGTTGCACTGAACAGGCACTTGGAGGATCATTCCATGAATTTCCACCCCTAGGAGTGCAGAGCAGGCTTTTGTTCTCAGAGTCAGGTGGAGTTGCAGGGGAAGGGATCCTTAGATTCAAGGAAAGCACACTGTAATTGCTGTCTAGGGGACTTGCCATGAGCTGCAGGTCCGGATGGGCAGTACATACGTGAGTCTTTTCCAGCTTTCATCCTCCCTCCTGTCTCTTCCCTAAGTTCGTGATTTGAGTGTTGTGATTTGGTATGTTGTGATTGGATATGTTGTGTAGCAGACACGTGCCATAGAAGTCAATGTGGCAAACTGGGGAGAGACAGATTTTCCTAAAATCGTTGTATCACAATGATAGGAAAGCAAACATTGCATAAGAATGCCCATCTATCTATCATATAGACAGAGGAGAACAGAACTGAAGATTCCTAATATAGAGATGCAAGCAAAGTCTAACTCAACACCTACAAGCTGCAAGTGTACAGTACAGACAGGTTGAAACAGTGGAATCTGGAAACTGTTTAGGTGAGTGTGGGTGGTGAGTGCCCAGGACTCATCAAGAAAGTCTGTGTGAGAATACAGTGAAGGTAGGTGGAGAACACACTAGAACAGCTGGGAAGGGGCCGTGGTTTAGCAGAATGAATGTTGCACCTCATCAGATGATCTGTGTTCCAAGCAGATGGTGTGGCAGTGGAGGGAGGGGTGGTTGGAATTAAATGGTCCATGTTATATGATTGGATCTAGAGGGAGTACCCATTATAGATTTTTGAGCTGGTTAGTTTGTCTGTTTCTTCTGGCATTTGGTTTTGTTGTTTTTGGTTTGTTCTTGTTTTGGTTTTTTTTAAGTCAAAAGAACTGATGTACAGCAAGAAAATGTGTTAGTGCCATATAGAGTGTGGGAGAGAACCCAGATCTATTTTTAAAACCTGCTTTGTGGTATGTGGCTGATGGAATACTGCTGCAATCCTCATGAATATTTTGATGGAAAAGCCCTTAACTAGATGGGGGCAGTGAAGTCAGGCAAGATTAACGTGAGATAATCCTGCAGTGAATCCTCCATTTAAAATAGTTTGCCTGCGTTCTCAGGCAGATGACTAAGATGCTCCAAGTAGATGCTTTGCACAACACTGAGCATGCTGATGTCCAGCCTATGCCTTATAGTTTTTTGTTTCAAAATCAGCAGGTCAAACACTGCAGTGAGATTCTACAGGACCACAGGTCCTAATCCAAACACAGGACTTGTAGTTGTTGGAATGGCTGCAAGTTTCGGGCAGAACCAGCTGGAGTATGTGTGATTCCTCACTGATAGTCTAACAACAGCCTTCAGGAAGTGTGACTGGAAGACCTTTCAGTTGCTGTAGGAATTCTGCAGGGGCCTATGGCTGAAAAGAAAGAGGGAAAGGGCATGTCTTTGCAGTGGGTTTAGTAGTGTGTCCACTCAATCCTTGTGCAGCTGGGATTGTGTAATGCCTTCACACTAGGATTGCGTGGCCTCGCTGATGCCGTGGACATGCACCAGTCATGGGCAGATGATCTGTATGATGGTCTCTGTGCCATCTGACATAATCCTGCCTGCTGTGGACTTCCTGACCCCAAAATGTTTGCATGTTTTCTGGGACAAGCAACAGGAGTTTGTTTCATATTTGTGACAGAGATGCAGGATACTTGAAAAGACAAGTTAACACAGACTAACAAAGCATAGTTTCCACAGTAGTGTTTTCCCATTTAATCCTTTGCATCCACAAGGGAAAATCCTAATTTTTTTAATGAATTCAAACAGCAAGATGCTGAAGAACAGAATAAAAGAGATAACATTTGAGGTAGTATTAGAGTAAGAAGAGACAGTTTAAAGTATTAGGTAGTTAACAAGGTCATATACTGTAGGAATCTTACCCTCAAAATTAATGGGAATTCCAAATGCTGATGAAATATTTCTTATACAAAGTCAGCATGGAGAAGAAACCATGGTGCATGAGTCCATGTTGTGGTCTGCTTTGTGGGCAGGCTTCAGGAGCACCTGGTTTGTCACTAATAGAAGCTGAAACTCTGTGGATATCCTTTGAAATCACTGTGTCAGGTCACCTTCTGAGTGAGTACTTTATTTCTATCAAAGTACAGCCTGATGTTAGAGGTGTGGGCCTTTTGCCCTCCGCAAGAACTCTGTAGATTTTAATTAGCATTTTTAATCAGAATGTTCCTCTGCCCAACCTTGGATACATGTTTCATGTCTGCACGTACCATATGTCAGGTGACAATTCAAACTGTTAAATGAGATTATAAGGGAAACACTGTAAATCAAAACTAGAAAGTATTAGGTTTTTTAAAACAACAAATAATTTTGATATCTGATCTTGTGAAGGATTAAAAAATGTTTTTTCTAATGTAGATTATTCCTGGAAATCAATTGTAGATATCAGATATATGTGCACTTTGTTAATGTGACTCCTTTTTTTTTGAGAAAAAGGAATGATTGATGATTGCTTCTGGAAAAGAAATTAACTCAGGTTGTTGCCTGGTAGCTCCCTCTGTTCTATCTGAGATGTCGTCATTGAAATGTTATTATTCAGAACTGAGAAATATTGTGGAGACCTACTGCCTAAGGCAGTGAGGAAGTAGAATGAAGGCTGTTTAATTGAACCTGCTAACAATAACATCGACTATTCATGTGAAACAGAGGTGCATAATCAGAGGAACTGGGAGAGAGGGAATATATTAATTCTCAGTCCTGGTATGAAGAATAAGCTTTAGATACACTCACTGGGGTTTTTGTTTTTGTTTTTTAATGGCATATTATTTTTCACTATATGGAGACATCAGGCTACTAGACAGCACAGCAGAGAAAATTTCTGCTTGAGATTTCTGCAGAAAAAAGAAGTGGGTGTTTTTCTTTGAAAAGTATAAAGTAACAGGTCTCAGTGATGTAGTGTCTTCCATCCATCCATCCATCCATCCATCCATCCATCCATCCATCCATCCATCCATCCATCCATCCATCCATCCATCCATCCTCTAGCCAGTGTGGCTGCTCAATACACACGTAGGTGATACGGTGCAGGAAATCCCAAGCCATGTCTAAAGGTTCTCTTTCCACAGGATGTGGGAGTGCTCACATCCATAAGTGTAGCGTAACGTAAGTAAACTTACTCAGCCCAATAATGCACAGTCTCAGGCTTGTCTTGCAGAGCAAGAAAGCTGAAGTAGCAGCTCAGCTCCTGCAAACTGAAAAGCAGTAAGGCAAACTGAGACTGTGCCAAGAGGCATAACACCCCCTGAATTCTGACTGATCCTTCTCTTTGGCAGCACACAGGAGTTTCACACACAGGTGCCTTGCCTTTCTTTCCAAAAGCCAATAGCTCATGGGGGCTGGTTCTCAGCTTTTTTCACCCCTACTCTAATGGGAAAGAAGGAAGTTGTATCTGAGGACTGTGCCCCACTGTGGTGTGATATATACTGTACAGTACATGACTAAGTTTCTGTGTTTCTCATGTTTTTATAGACTAAATTAGCCCTTTATAACCTCCTGAAGATACTGTCTTGCAAAGAAAAGTCAGTAGTCACCCACCTTGATGCACATGATGGACATTAATATTGTGGTTGTCATGGCAACAACACAGTATTTGAAATAAAAATGTGTCTGCAAAATGCACAAAGACAATACATTTCAAAATTAAAAGGGATTAATACAATTCTCAGTAAGAAAAAGTTAACTTAGTTAACTTTATTTAATTTGGTATCGTACAGAAATTATGTAAGTCTCAAACACCATATTATAAACCACACATGAACTAGAGCAGTTTTAGATACCACTGAAAATTAAATAGTTCTGTGCTATGATGGTGTGTAGTGGAAACAGGGTAGCAGTTTGTAAATGGTCCATAGTTTCCCTCTGAAATATTGCAGTGGTATTGAAAAGTAGACAATTTGTCTGTGGTTAAATATTTGAATACACTGACATGGTAGGTGTATAAGCACAGTTCACTGAAACCAAATTAGTGTCTCAACTGCAAACAGTCAGGAAATTACAGCTTAGTGTAATTTGCAAGAAGTTGAATTTTTCAATTAAGGAAAGAATGGCTAAGAGATGAATTCTTCTTGGTTCTTAACTAGCAGCCTTGGGAATTTCCAACCAAATCCTTTTGGAAGTGATTACTCTTTATTAATCCATATTATTAAATATAAGAGAATTTTTCTTTCCCTGGTGAAATCTGACCTCCACAAATTAAAGCAATGAAATGTAGCACATCCCACATAAATACTTAAGTACACCAGTCTTTAGTTTACTGTGCTACAGCTATCAGGATTCAGTTGGTTGACTCTTATATTTTTTCATCTACATAAAATTGGACATACATTTGTTTTCTAATAAAATATTGCACACCAGGAAAGTAACTCTTCTAGTAATATCAATATATTACTGAGGCTTGACCTTTTTACATTCAGAATCAGAAAACAGGAGAGGAAAAAAACATAACTGGAAGGCTTTGGGGTTCATGAGAACTACAGAACAACAGAAAAAAATAGAGGAAATATTCACAGCCTAGTAGAGCAAACTTCAGGGAAATTCTTTAACTTGTACTGATGAAAGCCTGCAAGACATGTTTAAAAACCTTCTGTTGTTTAAATATAAAGCAGAAGAATATCACATGATGCAATAAATCATGTATTAGTCAAGTAGCAGTCCTTAGCAGTCCTTTTTATGTGTGGGGACAGTGCAGGCTCTGAATAAGATTAATTTACTGGGATTAAAAACATAAAGGAAAAAAACCCAGCTAACCTCAAAGAAAAACTGAAATAATACCAGCTGGATACTTTCATGTATTTTAGATCCAAGCATGGCAAAATGAATAACACACTGGTCTATTCCAGAAGAAAGATGACTATTTAAAAAAAGTATTTATCTCAAAAATAATTGTTCAAACTGTGACTGTACATATATTTAGACTCAACTCCATTTAACTGTTGAAGCTTTTGAAGTCCTGTAGGATAATTGTATATTTAATCATATAAGCAACTGCACATGGTACATGGTATACAGACTTTACAATCTCATTAAGACACAAAAATGTATTTGAAAACAGATGAAGCTATTGCAAATATATATATAT
>VYZT01054803.1:0-78290 GCA_013400735.1 Pomatostomus ruficeps
TTGCTTTTTACTTTTTGCAACGACATTCACAAGTGCGTTCAAAGTGCAGTCAGTGTTTCTACAATCCATCTTAAATAAGTGTGGTTTTACAACTTGCATTTTCCTTCTCTGGTTTGTAAATAATCTGTAGGAGGTGAGGTTATTAATCCTGGTGTTACTGAGAGCTAAAAATGTCCATGGATGCTGGGAGAAAGGCTGGATTCCAAAGGTACGGCTGGGGCTGTTTATGACATGCCCATGGCCATGGCTCTGAACCCTGGAAGCTAAAGCAAAAATACAGTGAAGAATTCTTGAAATCTCTTCTCAACAGGCTATAAATTTTGAAATGGCACCTCGAGCTTGTATCTCGGAACCTTAGATAGTCCCTACAAGATGAGGAGACCTCAGGAAATTTCTATGCAGACTATGCAGACAGCAAAGTACCACCTCACATAACAAAAAAAAAGCCACGAAGAAAAGGCAAATGTTTTTATCACAAAGAGCAGTTCTTGAAGGGAGAGAGGACTTTCTTCTTCCACCAGTGTGATTCTACCTTCTGAACAAAACAGGGTTTTTTTGGTTTAGTGCTTGATTTTCTTCTTTGTTTCCCATCTCTATAGTTTGCATTTCTCTCTAATATTGTATCTGTTATTTCTTAGTATCTTTCTCGTGTCACTGGTCACTGACATTTAGCTATCCCCATTTTCACTATTACAAATCCTGGGAAATTCATCCAGGGACCACTCGGGTGGAGTGAAACCTTGAGAACAAACTGAGCTTATGGACACAGCCTACGTTCCTGGAGACGTTTGGGAAGGTGTGGAATAGAAAAGTAGTTGTTGAGCGAATACTCCCAGAAACGCATTTGGCACACACTGCTACTCTTCCAGGGACTGTCCACCCCCAACTCAAAGTGAAAAACAAATAAATTAACCTTGGCGTTGTCCTTGAGGAACGAAGCTCAGTCAAAATGATTTCTTTCTATGGATGCCTTGCAGATCATCGTAATGACAAGTAACTTGTCTGGGCACAGTGACAATTTGTGGATTTTGTCTATGGATGTGAAGTTTCACTGAACACGGCACTCATGAATGCAGATAAATTCTTTTTGGATCTAATTCCACTATGGTCCACTCCACTATTAGAGATGGGTGTCAAATGTTAAGATGGGATAAAGCACTCGGCTGTTCCAGATGTTTATTCAAAGCCATTTGAATAAACCAAGCTGAGGTAAAGCAGCCTCAAGAGGACAAACTCTTTCACAGGACATTTGTGTTTCTATTCCCAATTAAACCAGGAAATGTGACATTACACTGGGACAGTAAATGAAATCAAAGGAGGGAAATCAAGCCACTTTTTGAGACTTCAGTGGCTCAGGTTCTCGGAGAAGCAAGTGCTTCTCCCATTACCAAACTGCAGGGCTTAATTAAAAAAGCAGTAGTACCAATTCAGAGGTTCAGCAGTGTAAGACAGTGTCATAACTGAAAGAATATTTATTCCCTAAATCCCAAGGTGTGGTTATAGCCTGCATAGAGGAAGTATCTTGGTGGCTTTTTCATTATTCTGCATAAATCACCAAAACAGGCAGGATTTCGAACACAAATAAGAACAGCATTAACAGGGCACCAGTGCTGGTTTCTTCCATGCAGCTGTTGCATTTTCCATGATCGTTAAGGATGCTGGCACTGGAGCCTGCTGCTGTGATTTCACCTTTAAGGTGCAAAGCTCTGGATGCCCCTAGGAGAGAAATTTTTGTATGTGGCTGTGAGAGAGTACACAGAGTTTGCTCTAAATGCACACTGGAAAAGGCACAACTTGGGCCATTCAGAAGCCTGTCCAAACATATCCCATGTGTCCTCACTTGGAGAAGGTCTAGCCTGTGCATTCCTCTTTATGGTGACATTTGGAAAGGGTGTCTTGCATGTTTTCCTTAATGACATGGTGCAGGAAGACCTCTGTTTGGTCTTGTGGACGAACATAGTTCACTTGCCAGTACCTCATCAGCAAACACAGCCTCACCCTGTCTGAGTTCCAGTTTGTCCGTATTCCATGTGGCTGTGTCAACGCAGCACCAAGTCCAGGGTAATATATTTAGTCACTGGCAGATCTTTCCCATTTGGTCTTGGCATGGTGTTAACCACAAGGCTTTGACCACGTTGGAAAGGGGACAGATTGAGCTTGTGCCTTTTCACTGCATGTCACATAAATCCCTGGACCCTTTGGAGTACTGGGGCCACTTGCTCTTCAAACACCTTTTTCATGTGGTTGCTTATTTCCTTAACGCGTGGGGTTCTGCTGTCCCCCCTCCTCCTTCCTTTCAGCAGCAGAAGCACAAGGCTAATTTTGATATAAAGCCTGGGGCAACTTGTCAAAAAGTTTAAAATCAGATTTTTGATGCATTATATCATCATGCAGAAGACATCTAATATATTTTATTAGATGCTTTTTTGCCGTGTTTTCCCTCCAAAACTGGACTAGTTGTGTTAATGACTTACATAAGTGCTAAGCAAGTGTCCTTTTAGAAGCCACAGAGCTCGTTCAGGGTGTAAGTTAAGCAATCAACCCTTTCCCATGGTTGCAGAATGCTTGAGATGGTTGTTCTGAGAAGAGGTAGAAAGTTTTTTCTAGCCACTATTGATGATTTCTCCTCCACATTTCCCTGTCCTAAGCAGCAGCTAGAGTACCTTGTCCTGTTCCTATCCTATTTCCCACCTGGCTTTGTTCCTAACCTCACATTTGAAAGAGGAATGGAAAAGAAAGTGCCTGAGCCTGCAAAATGGTGAGGATGTAGGGAATGTATGCCTGGTTAGTTGCAGCCACGGTACAAATAGGAAAACTGAGTAAATACTGTTTTAAAAACTATTTCTAGATGCTTCTGGTTTAAATCACTGAAATCTCACTTTTGAGAACTTCTCTCTATAACCTTATTCATGTTTCACCAACAGTAAAATTCCGTAAAGCCCCTTGTGGGGCAGAGAACTTTTCATTTTAATAAACCCTCTCAAATTGATTTCTCCTGTGGGGCACTTGGCCAGGAGTACGCAAAGCAAGGACAGAGAAAGAGAGCAAAGCAAGACATGGGTCAGCCAGCCAGGCAGCTCACACGTGCTGCTGCCTCTGTCCCACGCCACCAGCACGCAGTACCTGCAAACAGATGTTGAGTGCTACCTTAGAGATCCAGACAGGCTAGGGACCCATGGACATGGAAGGAGAAAGTGGGGAGGCAAGCTGTTTCTTTCCTTCCTGTTTATCCTAGACTTCATTTTGCAAAATAAAAGCCAAACAGAACTATGGAGACAAAACACTTGTATTGTTTTCCAAAGTCTGCTAATCTTAAAATTTTATCTTGGGTAAAGGGAACTGTTTGTTCAGAATTCTGGCTTTTCACCCAACCACTTCACTGCCTCATTTGCTGACCATAAAAAGATTAAGAATAGATATTGTTTGTACTTTCCAGTTAGATATGGCGAACTATACAGTTAAGGAGGGCGGGGTTCAATTCCAGAAGGCACTTCATTAACAAAAATGACATATAACCCCCACACACATTTGGCAGCAACCTGCAAAGGGTTAATGAAGGACCTATTTGCCTCCCCCATCTGTGAAAAAATGCCAATCAAAAAACAGCTGCTATAAAAGGCTGCAGCCCAGCAGGAATAGGAGTAGTAGGTGGGGAGGTGTTGGAGAAGCAAGCTGTGGGAGGCAAGCCTGCCAAGGAAGGCTGGTGGAGCTGGGAGGGGTGGGAAGGCTTGGTCCTTTGCTTGTTCCATGCTGGTTTGGAGGCTGAGAGAGAAGGTGGACGTGGGGTTCTGGTTTCCAGCGAGGAGACTGAACTGACAGGTTAGGAAGTCCCATATGTTGGTCCTGATGCTGGGTGTTTGACCTTCCAGGTTCTGGGGATAACTCATTTAGAAAACAGAGGTGTTCACTGGGTGAAGTTTCAGGCTCACTAGCTTCCCTTTTCTCTCCATCACCAGCTGCGCCAGAAAGCCAAAATATAAGCATGGAGTCTGAACTTAATGGGTGCTGCTGGAGAGGAAGCAGGAACACGGCCCCCATATGAACTTAGGGTCCTGTAAATCTTTCCTCTGTTACATTCCTTAGTTCAGCTGGTAAAATCTGTCCAATAAGGGACTGAACCCCCATGGGTGTTGGTAAGTACAGGTATAATCGTGGGATCTCATTAAATTTAAAAAGCAGATCTAGGGGGAAAAAAGGTCATTTAAATTAATATTAGCTCAAAAGTATGTGCTGTAGCTGGGAATGGAAAGGCTTAAGGGAGTTGGAAAATGCCTTCAGCAAAATAAGATGTGATAGAAACGATGTGTCAGCTATCAAAGACATTGACTAGGAGCTGAAAATGGCAGTAGGAATACATTAATAAAATGAAAACAACAGCTAAAGGTGTTTGGTAGCTTATTTCCTTCATATTTGTTGAAGAGCAGGAAAGATGATATGAGAGAATAGGGAATATTCCCCGAACTTGCTCATGTCACTCTCCAGCGAACCTGGTGTGGACTTTGTCAGTGATCTGTTTCTCAAGTGCTTAATTTTGTACTCATTAGCTCTACCTGTAAAATAGAAAGAGCATGAGCCAAATGGCAGATCCCCAGGTACGTTCATCAGGAAACTTCACTTGTGTAATTACAATTAACCTTCCTGCATGTGACAGCAGTGGGCTGGGTATTGTAGCTGTCTGCTGATCCAGTAAAATCCAGGCAGCTCCTGTGCTTGTATGAAGGATGAATCTGTTGAGATTGGAATGGAGAAAAGTCTCCCTGGTGCTTCTTGCTGTTGTCCAAAGTAATTTCCTTCTGGGACTTGTGCTTGCTCTATTGAGGTGGGACTACTGGAAATGCTGTTGTTGGTACAGATTCTTTAATTTCATTTGTCCTACATTATTTTGGTGTCCCCTCCGTATTGTGAGGTGAGTCTGCTGCCTTGGGTGGAGTCCTTGACCACTCTTCATAAATTTCTGCTGTTCCATAATGTATGGAATGATCGTTCCTTTAATCTAGTTAGTACTATTGAAGAAAGCTACTTTGTCTGCACCATGCATTGCTTAAAATAGAACACCGTGAGTCACATTTAACATGCCAGTGGTCCTTTGTGGAGCTCGAGGTGCTACTCAGGCACTTATCTGTGTTCTGAAGTTGAGAGCCCTGTGTGTCCTGTAGTATGAGACCTGAGTGGTTGATACGCGTACTCTCATGAGCAGGCTGATTCCAGGGTGCATGGGATGTTGGAGGTTTCCCTAGTGGGATGTAACTCAATACCAGTTTGCTCTGCAGGTCTTTAGATCCTAGGTCGTGCCCCATTTACAGCAGCTTTACACACTACCTGTGTGGGGGTTATTTTCTGGCATTCACAAGACCTGGAAATACAAGTGAAAGCTAGGACAAGTGTGACTATGAAAGCAGGGTGTGAATGTGTGATAGAAATAGTGCCTGTGACTTCAGAAATGCTGAGTTACTCCATCTGGGACCACCACAGTGTTGGCTTCCCATGAATGAGAGTCCCCGGGGTTACCGCTTGCTGCTGCCCCAGCAATTCTAGGAAGCTGCTCTAGAAAGTATCTTCATTATTGTGTTTGTCATGTCTGCACCTCCATCCCTTCAGATGCTTGGGAAATATTCTTGGACAAGACATGCCTGACAGGTGGGGAAAAATCAAGCAAAGCAAAGTGCTGGTCTCTTCCAAAGTCGGAAGTGTTACCACGTTGGCTGAGACTCCAAGGTTGCCATGTTAGCCATATAGAAAAATGGCGTGGAAAGGAAAGCTTGAGTGTGCTTGGGAGTTCTCACAGTCCTGTTTTTGTGTTATTTGTGTTTGCGACAGTATCAGCTTTTTCCACATAAATACCCGGAAGGCAAAATTTCCTCTTTTTTTCTGCAAAAGCTCCAATAAACAATCGGTTGGTGCCTGCTCTGCAAACTGACCCTCTTCCTGAGATAGAAATGTGAGGGCTTTGCTTGTTGTCAATGAGCCTGTCATGGTTTTCAACATGTTACTTTGCAAGAAATTCATTTCCAGTGATCAGCTTATAAACCTGCCATAAGGAAGTGTGTTTTCACACTAGTCTAGTGTACTTCTTGTTTTCAAACTCTCAGGGACGTAGAAATACACCAGATTTTTGGCAGCACATGGTTTAAAAATCAGCACCAACGTATCTATTGAACATCTCAAATGGGTAAAGGAAAGGGCAGGTTTCATCAGGGGTCAGTAAACAACGAACATCTGCCTTGCCAATCTTTTCTTTTACTACAGTTTTGTGCAGTCCCAAAAATCCTTCAGACATATGTTGAACAGAGTTTCAAAGCACCCAAGCCTCCTGCTTCTGCTGATATTTTGGCCAGTGCTTAACCCTATATAGTTCAGTCAGGATTTTTTCTGACTGCAACTGAATCAGATTGGGTGGATTTGGAATGAGTTTTGGGCTAGGAAATTGAAGTTTCTGATTCTTTTTCAGCAGGTTAGATGTAGTATGGGCAGAAACTCTCTAATGCCCTTGTGCAGTTACCCAGGAAAAACAGATGAGTGAAGTATGAACTGATGTTCTTCACCCCTCTTTGTCAGATCTTGGCATGTGACACTCAGCATTAATGTGCTTATTATAACACGTCCCTGCCCAGTGCAATGTGCCCCAATTGGCCATAACAAATAGTTCCACAATGGTCTCCAGCCAAGTAAGTGTTTGACCTACTAAAGCATCTTACACTGTGCCTTGGAGCTCCGCGGTGCCGCGCGGCGCAGGACGCGGCAGTGCTCTCTGAAGGTCAAGCGAAGCTACGAGGAAAAGCCATCTGGTGACCCCTTGCTTAAAGCATCATTCCCTGAACGTGAAGCCAGTGGGTTGCCAGCAGATTCATCGAGTTCTGAGCCTGGGTGTTGTGAGGGTGTGCAGGGAGAGAAGTGATCCCCATGAAGCCACGCTCCAGCCCTTGTGAGGTTTTACTGAGAGAACCACAACCAGCAGCACACAGCAGGTCAGCTCTGGATCAGCAGGAGGAGCTGGCTCATGCTCTGCTCTGTCAAAGCGTGAACAAATGAAACGTGTGAGTCATCTTTGGGAAGAGGCACAAGAGAACCAACTGCAACTGCCCAGCGTGGACACACTTTGCTTGTACTTCCTAAAACCTGAAAGGCTTCCAGCTCCTGGCCCAAGTTCATAGGCAGCAAATGAAAGAGGCCAAAAGCTGTATCGGAGCAATTGAGACTTAAGCACAGTCTCAAAATGAGTTTTTGGCTGTGTGGAGGTGTGTTCAATCCTTGCTTGATCTGCCTGAAATGTTAAGTAGTGCAAATAGTGATGTTCATCTTGGAGAGAGCTGTTCATTAAGGGCTGAGTAGAAATTCATTGCTTGTTGTCCTATTTAGATTTATTAGATATTTATATTTATTATATATTCGTTCTATTAGATATTTATTAGATATCGTACTTAAAATAGTAGTTTGACCATGTCTCAGTTGGATGGCCATGTCAGATAGGTAGCTCTCTGGATTAGATTATAGGAAAAAAGAAAATCACAAAAAAGCCCTAAAACCTGGGAAAAAAATTTTCTTAATTTCTAGTTAAGATCTGATTTAAGGTGGGAGAGAGTGTGCTGATAGACTGCCTTTCATCCCGTACTCAGTAATTTGTCCAAAATACTGTATTTATAGAACTACACCATATTGGTGATGTTTTTGACCTGCTCTCCATGTTTTTAGGAAACTGCACATTGTAGTAGGGTTGCAAGTTTATGCTTTTTAGACTTATGTGGTGCTCCAAATGCTGCAGGAAAAAACACTTCCAATACATGGCTTGGAAATGGAAAAGGAATTAGAAATATTAGAGATGAAGTCATGTAGGATGGTTGATCATGTATTTTAGGGGGGAAAAGCACTGAGTAGCTGAATTTTTGGATTATTTTTCCCTATTTTGTATTATTTAATCCCCCTTCCTGTCTCTGCTGGCAATAAACTCTTGGTCAGATTTCTCCTTAAGATGGAACGAGTCTTAAAACTATTTAAGTCTGGTAAAAAACCCCCCAAAACTGTGTTTTCATTATTGTTTGAGAAGTATTTGCTTACCTGTAACTTCTATCACACACACACTGAGTTTCATGAAGGAGCCTTTCTGATACGAGCCTTAACTCCATGCCAGTCACAGGTTTAAATCTGTAATAGCTGACAATGTCTAGGAGATTTTTGCTTCTGCTTGCTTGCTGACAGAATCTTGTCACAAGCTAGAGGAAGAATCACATACCCTTTAGGCAGGGAATCACTGAATTTATTCAGCTAATGAGTCAATAAAAAATGCAAAGAGTTTGACTGACTTATAACATGAGTTTTGCTGAGCTTATCAGAATGTAAAATAGCATTTCTTATTCCTGTATCCCAGCCCAAAGTAGTTCTCTCCCAGCAATAGCTGGGCATGCCTGAAATGGAGTGGGAAATGTTGAGTTGTAGTGTGCTCGAAATGAGTCCAAGCTCCTTGAACCCTCTTAAGACTCAGTACTACATGAACACAGTATCCGAGTAAGACCCAAGATGGCAAAATGTGGAATTTTCCTTCGTAATAAAGGATTCTCCTTCTCTTTTTTCCTCCCCCCCATTCCTCTTCCAGATGCCATCATACAGCAGTGATATGCACAGCAACTGCAGGTCCCAAGTTCCCATCCTCTGGTATTGATTTCCCCTTGGTGTCTGCCTGCAGAATTAGAAAGTTTATGATGCCTTTTTATGAACTCTGGTACCTTAGGCAGTGACCAGAAATGTGGGAGACCAATTTCCCATGTGTGTGAAGCAGGAAGCTTTTCTTCCTTGGCTCTTTGCAGTGCAGAGACAAGAAAGGCGGTCAGGCCAGTAGCACAATGTTTTTATCTGGTCTGTAACACTGAGATTTATTTGAATTTCATGCCAGCAGAAAGCCAGACATTTATTTGGGAATAGCCACATATTCCTGGGGGTGTTGTGGGGTACCACCCACCGCCCTTAAGCTATGGGATATGACCAAAATATCTTTATGCTGGATGGCCCCACAGGAGTGTGATGGTGCTGAGCTGAATGATCCTGTCACAGCTGTCTTGCTCCATTCCAAGGCTCTGTTCCTACCAATTGCAAGGAATCAAATTGTACTCACGGGGTCCAACATTTCAGTATCTACTGTATAATTCTCGTGGTACTGTAGTGAGACAGGCTTGTATTAATACCACCTCATCTTGGAAGCCTTCAAAGCCTGTCAGTATGCCTGATAGTGTTTGGCACTTAGATATGACAGTGAATGGTAATTTGCAAGTGCCTCAAATGGACAGAAAATAGTTTTCATTATTTTTACATGATTAGGAGTAGTGTCAAGCACCCTGTAAGAGCTCAGCTCTTCCTCAGGCTGTGGTGTTCCCTAACAGGTGGCTGTGAGTGGTACAGCATGTCCCATCCTTGGTGCGGGTCCTGAGAGGTTGGGGTCAATTCCTGGGCTCAGCACTGACCTCCTGGGTGACCTTGGGTGGAGGAAGCAGCTTGTTTATTGCCTTGTGCAAAACACTCCCAGAGTTACAGATGGAAATGCTATATAGAGGGATGGCATGACTGTTGTGTTGATGGGTGTTGGGCAAACATGGGTTGCAAAAGAACAAGTGGGTGTAACGAAGGAGGAAGAAGAGCAGGAAAGTGGTGGAGAAGGTAGGAAGGGGTATTTGCTCTCCTCTGCTGCAGTGGGACCTGGGTGAGGATGTCTGGGTACCAAAGAACTCATGCCCTTGGCAGCAGGACTTCTGAGAAACCCGTCTCCTCTCGTGTTGGTTTTCGCTGCTTCTCTCTGCAGACCAAAAGATGTACTTTGCCTTTGAAGAAGCTGTAATTACAGAAGAGCCTGGCAGCACTTTTCCTGTGCTGGTAATGGATATATCAGCACTTCCACAAACTCCCTTGTGAGGGATTTACAGCTCTGCCATTAATATTAGCCACACACTGGATGTATAAGCTGCTTGCCCGAAAGTATTAAAAACTAGTTTTAAAACAGCGTAGCAAATTTTAGTAGGCCTTGTTTAGAAGCAAACTTGCACTGGTTTGATAAAGAGTGATTTTTAACTTAACTGGGTTAGAGTATTTATTATTTGAATGTAATTGCTCATATCTGGCTTGAGGGTGACTTATTTCAGCCTATTCTGACAATAAATTAGAGCCTATGCAGAAGTTCTGTAAGGATTCCCTGTTCATGCAGAGCATCCCCTATGCTGAACAGGTCAGCTATGTAATGGGCTAAATGAAACAAGCTTCTGATGACACAGGTGAGGGCCAGGACACAGTACCAGTAGTATTTAGACAAACTGATTTTGAAGATCATTTTGAGCAGCAAAAATGCTACAAATTGTGTGCAGCCACAGCCTCAAGCTGAAGATAGGAGAAATACTGAGGCTCCAGCTATATTATTGCTATCATGGTGTTAAAACTGAGAGGAAATATCAGAATCTCATCTCAATTTAACACAGAACAGCACTAACATCCTTTATCCTCTCCCATCTTCTGTGTTGCATTGGGGAGGCATCAGACAACACTTGTCTTCTATTTCTCTGAGTTAAATAATTACATGCATGCTTACTGGAATAAACAAAAGCTTTGAATGTCAGAGGTAAAGCTGAAGGCTTTTTCCGGCGGATGATCTTCAGTATCAAGAATTTATGGTTCAAAAGGCACTTTCCTCTGGACACGCAGTCTGAGGCAGTGTTAATATGTATGGCTTTTCCCATTCTGAGAAAACACTTCTGGCAGGAGGAAGGGGGGCAGGAGGAAGGAGAAGGACACTTCTCTGGCATGGAGATTTTCCTACAAGAAAGGAATAAGAAACAATACAGGATGCCTTGTATTGTCATCAAAGCAAGACTGCTAAAAAATCAGGTCGGATCCTGGGATGTCCATGATGGTGGAGCCTGAGCCCTTGGGCACTTTCCCAGTCCTATTTTTTAGTTCCTATGCTCTGTAATCCCTTTGCTTAATCTTGGCTTTCCCATGGAAGTCCTTCTGCACAAGAACTGTCCCTTCGCTGCTCCTGTGGTGCACAGTGCAATGGGTTCCAGTGGTGACTTTGCTCAGCACTAATATTAATATTTATTGCTACTGCTGTTGCCATCACTTAAAAAATTGATTAGAAAATGAAGAAGCACATTCTGAGAGAGCCTAACAGAGCCCCTTGATCTGCTCTTAATCAAGACTTAACCTGATTTGTGGTTTGTTTTTTTTTTTTCCTTCTGTTTTTAGCTTCTGAAGACCGTCTAAGTTGGGAGCTTAAGAAAGCATTCTGCTGTCTGTCTAGGAATACTTTTTTTTGTGGGATATACATTTATGTTGAAAACTGGAGTACAGAAATCCACATTAACTATATTTTAGCTTGGAAAGGTGTGGTTTTTCCCTTGAATGTAAGGACTTTGCTTCATTTAGGAGTAAAAATATACCAAATTCTTCTGTTAGGATGGAGAATGTCCTTAAGAAACTCTTGTACCTCTATGAACTATACCTGTAGCCTTTCTCCTCCTAAAAGGCTCCTCTTGGCCATAAGCAATGGTGCTGATGAACAGCTGGAGTGTTCTCCTGCTTTTCTCTTTAATGCAGCACAAACATAGCAATGAAAAATGAAATGGCACTTAAATACAGATTTTGTGGAAGTAGCTTGATGCTGCAACTTCATCTGCCCTAAGCACTGCTGCTCACACTCACACCATTACAATAAATATTGGTGGGTTTCTAAGTGCCGTCCGATATAATAATGCTGCATTTGTGTGGGTCAGTACTGGTGAGCCAGTAACCTGCTGAAGAGTGTAACTAAATAGCAGAAATAATTGTGTGTGTGTCCCTGAACATGCTCTGAAGGGCTAGAGAGGAGCAACTGAAAAGGTGGAGGATGTATTTAACCCTTGTGATGTTTTTCCAACAATCTGATTACAGCAGCCTTCAGGGGAAGACGTCAATTTGGCCAGCAGGCAGGAGCCAGTGCAGAGCTTTCAGAATAAGAAACTTCTATGAATTTTGTGTGGAGCTCGTGCTCTGTGTGTGGAAAAACTTTCCACACCGATGAAAATAAACCCGGTGTTTCAGCTTCACCCTGTAAGGCACAGTGGTGGAGGCCCCCATGGAGACTGGGACTGGAGGTGCTGCTTGGTTGAGTTCACACAACTTAATATACAGGAGGATGTGTCTCAAAATTCAATCACTCTCAACAGTTTAGTTATAACTGAATAATATGGCAGACTTGTTAGACACTCAGCCCATTCCATATTTAATACTTTCAGAATTAATAACTGATTCAGCTTGGGACATGATGAATGTCCATGTCAAAGCCTATGCATATCTAGCTTTTGTTCCAGCATATTCCAGAGACAAAACATTCTTTTATGACTCTCCTAGTCTATGCATTTTTTAAAACAGAATAAAAAGTCTTGGCAGCAATCCAGTCACCAGAATGATATTCATTCCAGGAATATTCTGAAGACCACTGCTTGCTGTTCATCCTCCTGGTATTTGTCAGTTGCTTGTTCTTTTTACAATTGAGACATCCTTTCTTTATTTTTTTTAAATTTAAAAATTATGTGTGGTTTCGATTTCCTCTAGTAAGAAGATATAAAGTCTAATGAGAAAATCTATTTATTTACCTGTATCACAAGCTATCACAGACCGTTAAACCTTCACAAAGCAAGGAGGCTGTAAAGCCAGAGTGTGATAATATATTTCAATCTTTATCCCTTATGAAATACTCAAATGAGCTACCATTATTGGCATTTCTATAGAGAAAAACTTAATTTTGTGGAGGGCTCCAGACATGGTGAAGGACCACATTTTTCTGGTGTTGTCAAGGCCTGAGTAAGTGTTTGCTTACCTATCCTGCCTATGCTTAGAGGTGTAACATCAAATATTAGGGCAGCTGCAGCATTAGGCAGCCTGAAATGTCTCAGAAACAACTTCAAAGGTAGAATGTGCACTAGAGAATTCTGTGTATATTTAGCAAGCCTTGAAGAATCTATCCTGTGGCAAAAGAGGAGTCCAAACCACTCAATCTGCTTTGAGGATACTGTGATTTACAAAAATAAACCCACACAGTCACTTCGAGTCATTAAATTAATGATATTTGAATAACAATGCTTGGAAGAAGAGAATTTGGTTCTTAACAAAATCAGCACTCTTTGAAATTGGTTCAATTATTGATTTCTGGATTGTGGCATTTGCAATAACTCAGAAATGTTGAGATGTTTTAAAGCAGCCTTTTCATTTTCATACAGCGATTGCAGAGGTGCTTGTTCAGCAGAACAAGAGAGAATGAACTCTGCGTCTAAATATATAAATAAATGACTCGGCTTTTAATTTTTCCATCAAAACTGTTGCTTCACTCCCCCTCCTTTTACCAGAAAAGGTATTTTGACTTATGATTTCATAAAGACAAAAATATCTTGATAGTCATCAGTGCTTGGAACACCTTTCTGTAAGAAAGAAACCTTAATATTAATGTTGTCATATGCAAACTGGCAGGGATCAAATACCAGCAAGACTTTGCTAAAGGAACAACTCCAAGGTCACAGCTTGTAAACTTGTTGGTTATTTTGGGGCAGAAAGGGTCAATATGACCATCTATTCCTGCTTTGTGGGTCATGGAAATGTAGCCATTCCTTTTGGATGTAAGCCCAAAGACCATGTCTGTCTGACATTTCAGTGCTCTCATTCCCTTCAAGTGATTTTTCGTCTCATAAAAAGTAATAGCTTTTTGCTTCAGGAGCCCTGCATCAGCTTAAAATTATGTCCAGTCCAAAGATAACTCTGATTTTGTAATCAATGCATTCAAATGGGGAAAAAATTGAAAGTACAATGACTAATTCTGACCTTTGAACAGCTTATGTAGAAAAACGATGATTATTTTCTCATCATTTTTAGGCTTCAAATCTTAAAAAGGATTTTCTTTCATTTTAGCTCACTAAGAAGATAGAGCAGAGATAGTGGATGAAGATAGGGAAATTTTGTGGCACAGTTTATGGAGGAGGATCTGACTAGATGCACAAATGATCCCTCCTGGCCTTCAGACTGCTGAATTACTTCATGCGTGTTAACCAGAGTTTACAGTAAATCCATGCAGTGGAAATTACCAACATAATGAAACAGGCTGGAACACTTTGCTGTATTGCTTTTTATTTTTCTGCATGTGAAGAACAAAATGCCATCTCAAACTACATAACAAGACAGCACATTACAAATCATCTTACCTGTGCTCTTCTAAAGACAACTTGGAAGAAAAGAGGCAAGTATTCCTGTAATGGCCATTGGCAATAATTAAGGGTTAAGGTGTGTGATTGGGGTGGTACTCGTGCACTTCTGTGCAAAAGTGATGGGTTCCCATTCCAACTCCTGCCTATTGCTCACTGGCAAGCTAAAATAAATAACACTGCATGCTAAATATAAGTGGCTAGATCCTACTGTGGATCCATCTGCAAACATACCACGTGCCAGTTGCTCTAGGTAGGGTATCTTGGCATAGACATCTGTTTACAGGGAAAGCCTTTTTATTTTTTTTTTTTTCTGCCCTAATTGTTTCCATGTATTTCAGACTTGGGTTTCTCCCATTTCATGGACATGAGAGTAATTAGCCAAGAACTTACAAGCTCAGCAGAGTTAGGGGAGTAGTTTATAAACAAATCAAGGTTGCTCACAAGGCATGTTTTCTCAGATCCGGTGAAATGGTAAATACAGCCATCTCCCAATTAGCCTGACCAGCAAGCGGGAGATGGGATAAACCTGGATAAAGAAAACACAAATACTCCAAAACACATGGAAATGAGTCAATAAGATTGCACGATAAAAGCATAAAATGCAAAAGGTTTATGATGCTTTTGGCTTACATTCCTGGGTGCTAACGAGCTCCTGAGCTGGGAAGTCTGCACAGCCGCTGCTCTAGACCTCAGCCCAAGCCTACCACATGTGGTGTAAACATTTCCCTGGCTCCTCAGCCCTAAGAAATCCCATTCCTTGGTGGAAATCCTGTTCCTTGGTGGAAATCCCGTTCCTTGGTGGACATGCTGTGTTCATGCACAAGGCTGTGAGCAAGAGCTGTGCTGCTCCTGAGTCGTGTCTGGCTTGGTCTCTATACCAGCATCACCAGGAGCTCTGGCTGTGGGACAGAGCGGGTCCAAGCCCCTCTGCTGCCACCACATCCCTCACCTGCTGCACAGGCACCTGCCCCGAGGGGGGCACAGCTCACCCAGGCAAAGCTTTCCTGGGATGTGATCGGAGTAGATGTTCTTCTATCTGCCCTCTGTATTGTTCTTGCTCTCCCGTACTTCTTTAATTAAATAGCTTCTGCCTGCTGTCCCAATATTAGCTACTTGCCAATGCTTAAAGTGACATTTTCACACAGTTCTCTAAGTGCACAGCATCAGAATTCATCCTCCCTTACGCCGATGGGCTTTCCTGAGCTCTGAGAAAAATGTGGTGGAAATTGTCTTACAAAAAGTTAATTTTTAAAGAGTAACATACCCCACCATCCTGTGCTATGTGGTATCTTAAAAGCTGCTGACCCATGGCCATGCAGTGTGCTAGTAAATTGAAGTATAGTAAATACTAAACCCACAGTTTGTGTGCATGTATATAGCAAAAAAAAAAAAAAAAGAAGAAAATCACTTAAACAACTTAAGGAGTTGTTGCTGTATAGATTAATTACTCTGCAGCACTTCCTTTCAAAATAAGGATTTATTAGTACTGCAGATTTGGAACATGCAAATATTGTTAATTATTCCTGAACACTTATATATCCACTCCATGTTAATACACGTTTTGTTCCTTTGGTGCAATATGTGTTCTCATCTACCCAGAACTACGTAACCTTGAGGCATTTAAGTATATTTCGTTTTTTAGAATGGACCCTAAAGAGTTAAAGCCATCTGTTTCGAATGGGCAATGATATCTCAAGGTATTTTTTCAAACCCCAAGGTCTTATCTTGGACGAGATTTTCTCTCTCAAGGTATTTTTTCAAACCCCAAGGTCTTATCTTGGATGAGATTTCTCTTTCTGCTGCTAATGGTTACCAGTTGGCCGAGTGATGTTGGGAGCGACAGTGGAGGTTTATGTGTAGGTGCAGCACACAGCTGTGAACAACCCGAATCTTTGTGGGTCCCAGGTCCTTATGGATGAGTTCCTACGCTTTAGTGGGCATGATGCTATTTGATGAAGGGTTGGACTTGATGATTTGGGAGGCCTTTTCCCACCTGGTTACACTGCAGGGCTCCTGTCCAGCATCCTCACGTGAGCAGCAGCAGTGGTGATGCAGGTAGCTCCACTGGGCCCCCAGGAAGCGCATCTTGTGAGAAAGATTTGGAGAAGAAGTCCTTGAATATTCAACAGGAAAATGTCCATGCTTACCTGCTCCCTTGGCAAAGTGAAGTTTTCTGCACTGATGGTGAAAGTTTTCAGAATCAAACCTTTGTTGGTTCTGTCACTGCCGAACCTGGGGAGGACGGTGCTGATGCACATCCACTCTGTAAATGTCTGTGGAGTTGTTTTCTTGAGAAGATCCAGGTACACATACAGTAGTCATCTCCTCAGCACCAAGCCTCTCCAGCACTCTAACCCTATACTTTAGTCACTACTGACAGGTAGAGGGCAAATTTGCATAATGAACTGTTTAAATATTCAGTTTTATCAAGGCTTCAAGGCACTATTTGTCCTACGCATCTTCAATAGCTAGTGACCCTATCTAAATCAACATCATTTGTCAAATCAAATTAGGCTTGTTGTTAATTTCAGACAGTGATGTTCATCTTTTTGATGCTTTCAAACAACTCTGAGGTAAATCCCTGTGACATAATGCTGCTTAGATATGCTAAATGAGTCACTTGTTCAATGCTGCAATTGTCAGAAAAATATGAAACTTAGCTCTAAGGTAAATATTGTTGGGTCACTTGAAATGTATGCAAATTTGACATTTCTCTGCTGATTAGCATATCTACACATCAAAGTTTTCTATATATCACATCAGATATTTTTGATTCAGGAGAGTTAAGGTCAGTGGCACTTGGCATACTCTTTACTTTGCATCAGACAAGATGAGAAATGAAAATCTTCTCAGGGAAACTTTCCAGCTCAAACCTTACTTTGCTGAAATAAGAACATTGCAGAGGAGCAGGGGAAAATAGCACAGGTTCCTGGTTCTCAGTTTATAACTAATAAAGGAACATAAAGAGATTATTCACTTAACTAATGAATTCCAAAGGAAAAAAAAAAGGAATCGATCAGAAATTTGGGCACAGAGACAGTAAAAAGATTCTCTTAATCACTGCAGTGAATTTGCCTATATAAAGTATACATCTGCCTATGTACGTGTTTGATTTTGAAATTAGTCTTTTTCAGTGAAAAAATGAGGAGGTATGTCCTGTTCTTTAAAAGTCGTGTTTTGATTTGTGTCCAATATGCATCAGTGGGAGTTTTGCACTGTCCTCCCACGAATCTACCTGCTCCTGACGAAGTGCTGCAGCTCCCAAGTTCATTAGCTCCGTGATTGCTTCCATAGATCCTAATATAACTGGTCACAAGCGTTAATTGTTCACTCATTTTTGCACATCCGGCCTTTGGAGATCATCGATACGTTGTCAGCAGATTCAGGTCACCAAAACTCTCTGTGAAAATCCATTGTGTTCTGATAGAGACGGGTCTTGGTTTGAGCAGTGCTGGGCTGCTGTGTACCTCGTCACAGGGTAATTGATGTGACCCCTTTGGAGCTCTGATATCCTGTGTCCATGGGGGTTAGGGAGCACCCACAATGATGGCACTAAAAATTCCCCAGCATCTTCCCGGAGAACAAACCGAGTGCACAAACTCAGGCACTTTCTGCGTTGCTGCACTGGAGTAACTCGATCATGGAAATGCTTTTTTATTCTTTCCAAAAAGAGAGAAACTGTCTCAACTGCAGCATCCAGTGAATGCCAGCGAAATTTTGTTTTAAAAATAAAACAAACATTTTTCAAATTATTGGAGCAGAAAGATGTGTCAGACACCACTAACATATGTTTATTTTTCTTTTTCTCTCCTGGAACTGAAGCATGGCCAAATTCTGTTTCCTTCGCCTTTACATTGTGCGAGTACGTATGGACATATATAAATTTTATACTTATTTTTCATGGAGATCCTATGTGCTAATTTCTAGAAATGAGTCAGATGATGGACTTATTAGAATGGACTTATTAGACTCCAGAAAATAAGACACAGAAATGCCAGTTGATCCATTATTCCTTCAGGGCATATAGCACCACTCAACCACATTAGTAGTTGATGTTTGATGATAAATCAATAATAGCTTTTATCTTCTAAGTAAAAGATATTTTATTCCCTTCCGTCTTTTCCGTGATGGGCGAGATAAAACCAGGAGCTGCACTCACATTCTTAAGGCAAGATTTTAAAACTATTTTGGTGTAAGATTCGCATTTGCAAGCTGCCCATGCTTCCCATATTGGCAATGATTTTGACAAATGTAAAAAAGTCACTAATATTTTGACACTTTCACTGCCCAACTATGATACCAGCTGGCTGTGAATTCAGTTATTCATTGTTCTGCTGTATTTTAAAGACTGGTCCAGAGCCAATGTACTGGACCAGCTCCATTCATTCATTTTCAAGATTGAAGTTTCAGCTAACTGTAGTGGCCATTTTTCAAATAGATCTGGAAACCTCGTCCAATTTAACAGGATCATGCAGAACAGAAAAAGTCAAGTGTGCATGTAGATTTAAAGCTCTTCCCTTCAAGGGAAGGAATATATAGGTTTCAGCATGAATCAACCTAGTCCTCACAGGATTTCTGACTGCTCTAATTTTTTTTTTTCTAAGGCATGACCAGTGCTTTCTTCACAGTAAAGCAAACAAAAAACTAAAATCTTGATGATGATTAATTGCATTTAAAATAAAATCGAACTAAAGCATAGCTGTTCGGAATTCTTAAAATGTGAAATCGCCACACTGGTCTGATGCTGCCCGAGACTTACAGCAACTCAGTTGTTAATTTTAAAGAAACTAAAAAGAAACTTACACATTTTTGACTTCAGATAGGAAAATACAACTTTAAAATAGACAGGGATGGAGCTCTGGGAAGTCCTTAGTGCACTTGCAGTGCAGACCAGAAGTACAGGACCCTCCGTAAGTCCAGGCTTTTCCAATCTGAGCGTCGTGGAGAGCGGATACACATCTAAGTGAGCAGGTCCTTTTGAAGTGCCCTCCTTTAACAAACAGTAAAAATGTGTTCACTTCCTAAGTCTTCTTTATTGTGCCTGCTAACGTTTTACACTATTTTCCAAAGTCGGTAACAATATTCATCCCTCTGGCTTGTAACGCACTGATTAAAAAACAGATTGCCAGCAGTCATCTGCTATTGTCTGGCTTCCTAAATTCTGTTTCTGGTTTAATTTACTTGATTGTTCCATGCACTATTCATGAGTTCTATAATATTCCAAACTTTAATTTCAACAGATTAATTCTTACTAATTATTCAACATATGAACCTGCACATGAGAATTGTACTGTATGCACCATCCTGAGGCACAGAATGCAATGTCGAATCGTTTTCTGATTTCAAGTGGAAAACAAACTAATTATGTGGAAATATGATAATATATTGTGCTGCAGGGACCAGCCCTTTGTCTGTTTAGAAATGTTTACTTATGATCGGCTCCCTGTGTTATTTCTTCCAGGAGGAGCTGCCCTTTCTTAATGCATAAACATTATTGACTGGTCCATGATTCTTTACTTCAAGAAAGCTGATTTACATAATTTTATATTACTTCCGTCTGGTGGAAGCAAACAAGACATCCCAGGAAAGTAATAATTGAGCGAGCTGTAGCAATCTTCTGGAAAGATAAGACGCGGAAGTCCTTGGAAATGAAGGATCACTTATTTCTCTTTTATTTCTCCTACTTTTCTTTTTTTTCCTAAGCTGTCATGCAGCTTTACCTCTGCGCTGTTTGATTTGATGCATATCAGCATCCAGCACTTCATCACAGCATGGGGCCCAAATCAACGATCAAAAAGCTGAAGTAGAACACGCTTTCTCCAGTCTTCTGTCAGCCTACCCCAGCCACAGCTAATTGGATGTCGCTGGTACTGGGAAATATTGGGATACTGGATCATCCATTGTTTGGGAGAAGCACGGAGAAGCCTCGCTGTGGTCAGTGGAGCTGTCAGCCTGGTCTGTGGTGTTCAAGCCTTACCAGCCTTAAAACCTGTGGCAACCCACCAAAACCTTTCTGTGATTCTGCTCAGCTGAAAATGAAATTGTTTTGTCAAATGTAGAGGGTGGGAGGGAGGGGAAATCAGATGCCCCTCAAAAAAAGCAATAGTTATTCGTTTCCCATGACTTGTGAAATGAGATATGTGCTAGAAATTGAAAGGTTGAAATATGTTTTCAGGAATTAATCAGCAGAGAAAACTATAAAAATAAAATAGAGGAATGGAGTTTCTCAAGGGACCCTGCTCAGTAATGGCATTAAGGAGCAAGTCAAGACTCAAATAAAACAAACACCAGCAATGATGGGGGAAGATAAAATCTGGACCCTGGAATGACACTTTAATAGACCTTGGGTGATACAACGTGTTTAACATATACCATAATACTTAATTCCCCCTAGAAATCCAGCTCTTAAACAACAGAGAGGTCATCCGGCTTTCCATCCTTCCATCTTCCCCAATAATTTTAAGTTTATGAGCTTTACGATTTCTAACCCATTTCCCTATTGATCCCATTTACGTTTTTACTTTATAATGATAAAACAGTTGCAGATCATCTTCTTTCTGGCTCATTTCTGGTTTTGCTATTATTTCTACTCTGTCTTGTCTAAGACGTCAAGGAGAATCAGAGATGTGTGTCACTAAATTTAATAAAACCCCTGTTAACAAGTTCCTATTCTAAGACCAAGATTTTGGATCCCAAAAGACATTCCTTTTGTAATTTTTCCTTAGTAACTCTAATAAAAGTTTAGAATCATACCTTAAAGAGTAAAAAATGGGTCAATGCTCTGACAGGATGTTATTTTGCCCTTCTCTGAAAGAATATATTTCCTTTGTGCTGCCTTAGTGCCTGAATGTTGGGTAACAACAGGTCCTCACACTCTGCATTTACCTGTCCTCCTGTCCTACCCCTGCTGCACAGTTCTGGTTGAGATGAGGGATAGAAAACAGAATAGATCTTGGGGTGAATCCCTTCATTTGATCCAGCCACTGATATTGCAAAGATTTTTCCTGCCACAAAAAAACCCAAAACCAAAANGGAAAACAGAATAGATCAAGAGGAGAAATCTCTCTTTCTCTCTTTCACAGTAAAAAGGTTCCCAGAGGGATGAGGACAGCTCAGGAAGGATATACACATTCAATACGTAAGCTCAGAGGGGAATTTTTAATATTTTATTTCAGATCCTACATTCTGGTTTGATACAAATCTAAAAAGTACTGTCTTAAAAGACTGTGGTATGAATTTCCTGGTATCAGCTAAAGATGGTTTTGTTCACTCTTAATGAAGTGATCAGGGAATGAGGAGCAAGATGGGGGGATATGGATGCGATGGTTATTTTTCTCATTTAATTTGAAAATTAACTTGCTCCTTTGCTCAGACATAAGGGCTGTGGAAAACTTCCTTGGGAAATGGCTGTAAAGCATCTCTTACTGGTATTTAAATACTTGAAATGTAAATATAATTGTAAACCACCAGGCTGTGTTTTTTCTGTTCCACAGCATCTTGGAAAGGCAGGAAGCAGGGGAGAAAGGAGGATGGTTCCCTAATCCCAGGGTGTACCATGGATCCTGCTACAGCCTGCAGCTGTGCCACCGGCTCTAGGCTGTGATCTCGTCTGATCTCCAGCTCAGCCGTGGCAGAACAGGGAGAGATGGCTGAGAGATGTTCCTGAAAAAACCCCAAACCTGAGATGTTTTCAGAAGTGAGAGGTGACTGAAGGCAGCTGGCTGGGGCTGGGTGGGACGCCCTGGCCAGGGAAGAGACCCTTCTGCCACCTCGTGCTCCACACCTGCACCCACACCAGCCATGCCTGCTGGCAGTCTGCAGCGTGGGGGATGCCAACCATGCAGAACTGTTTCTCTTCCTTCCTATAAGCATTTCTCTTCATGAAAGGATCCTTCCTCCCAGGTGGTCTCCAGCCGATTTACCTTCAATCTCCTTGGCTTGAGCTCCCCTCCTTTCACTGTGCCACCTCATGTCTGGCAGCAAGGTGAGGCTTGAAGGACATTTTCTATAAAGGACAGGTTCCCACTGCTATTTGTCATCACCCACCCCTAGAAACCCCATGGAAGCCAAGAAACGGTAAAACTTCAACCACCTGAACAGGGCCATGACTTGCAGCCATGCTGTTCCCGGTGCACACACCACCTCCCTTTACACAGAATTTATGGATATTGGCTGGCCTGGCTGCTCTATCAGAAATTGCCATAAATAAAGTGCTGAGCATGCTCAGATGGACCATATACATTTTTTGCAGTGGGTTATCTGGTGCCACCTGTGCTGCATTTCACTGGAAAGGAACACGCCATGCTTAATAACTTCAATGGTCTCTGCTGAGAGACTTTTGCTGAGGGAGTGACTGATCCAGAGCCTGTCGAAATAAAGGCAAAGAATAGCCTTGTCTCCAGTGGGCTTTGGACCAAGCCCAGATTCATGTTCCTAATATGCTGTCTCTTTTCATAATTTTGCTAGAATGGCTTTTTCTCTTGTGCAACAAGCCATAGTGGAGAGGAGTGGGGAAGAAAGGAAGGCAAAAAGAACCACAGAAACTGTGCTAAAGGAATTTAAAATGAAAACTGCATTAAAAATTTAGTGTGTGAGCAGAAACAGACTACTTTGCTCTGGAAGGGTGAAAGGAAGGAAAAATTATTATTTTAATATGTACCAGGCAAGGACAAGCACAAATGTGACCACGTCTGAGAACAGCAGAGAGCCGCAGCCTTGGCTTACATTGAAAAGTTCTGGCAAATATCTCAGTTTAAAAGAAGGTGTGAGAAGGGAAGAGCCAGATCTGGCACACCAGCCCCTTCATGTTTGTGTGAAGCTGTACCACACTTAGCTTTCGAGACTTTTTGCCTGATTTGAATGCATATGTTTGATAAAAGGAAATGACATATTTATGTTTACTCCTTACGTTACTCTGTCTCCAAAGGGTTCAGGGAGTTGGTACAAAGGGTTCTGTGAGCTTCTGGGTCATTCTCACCAACATGACCTGATAATTGAGGGTTGCACTAATTAAGAGATGTAAATCTGACAGCACCTGGAGCTCATGAGATGTGCAGGTACCTCTGAGATTTCTATTGGGGAAGGACAATATTTTCACGTGAGCACAGTGACTTTGGGTTGGCTCCACTGCAGAGACTTCTGGCCATGCAGAGACTCCCAGTGAGATCTGCTGTGTTTCACCTGGTCACGTTAGTCCACCTGAGAGCACCACCTTGCAAAGTAAGACAGCAAAGAGCTTTGTTTCTGAATATTTTGTCTTTTTCTAATGGGCTCCACTTGAACTGTCTGATTTTAAAAAAAAATCTAATGGAGAAAAGCCACCTTCTCAGGGCTAAAAGACAAATCAAGAGAAAATCTGGTTGTGCCTTTCCGGATTCTCAACATTAGATTAGTTTCTTTATGCAACTGGTTGTGCCTGTCAACAGGATCTGCATGGAGACTTCTGGAAAGAGCATGAGTGTGGAGCCTCTCATAGAAAAGGGTTCTTCCTTGGGTGACTTTTCCTCCTAAAAGCCACTGTGCAGTCAAGAAGGAGATCCGTGGAAGTGGGAAGATGCAGAAACACAAGTCTAGGCCATCCACATTAAACACCCAAGAGGGGGAAACAAACCCCCTCATTTTCCTGCAGGAGTAGACATGAGTAAGAGATGTCAGTGCAGCTATGACATCTGTTTACATGGGGATTTTATGCACCTGTTCACTAGGCAATAACAAATGCTCACCATGGTGGTAGCTGTATCACACGGTACATATGCTGCTTCTGACATACATAACACCTCTTTAAGGAAACACATGGCCCCATATGTCATGAGAACTTGTTTACATTCTACAATACAGTAATGGAAAATATGTTTCATAATAAATGTTTTCATCATTTTTGTGTTTAAGGAAAGAATGGGAGTTTTACGCCCTAGCTGTCAAGCTGAGTGTCCTCCCTCATTGTTCTCCTTGAGAGATGTGTGGCTGTGGAGCAAACTTCCTACAAGCTTTCCAAGTTCAGAGAAGTTGGGATCTCAACTGGCCATTTTAATGGCCAATGCTCATGAAAAAGGTAAAATTGAAAAAAAAAAAGCAAAAGTAATCTTGGGACATAGATTTGGATGTTTGCTATCAAGCAACCAATTTTTGGTCACTTTGACAAGAGCAGATGTTGTATATTGCCTGTGGAGAGCTCTTGGGATATTGAAGCCACCTCAGGAAGATTATCCCCGTCTTTATCCCCACCGTATTTACAGCCCTGTCTTTCAGTTCAGTCTCCATAGAACCAGGAAAAGGAATCATACTGCTTCACATCCATAAAATGAAGGGGTTTCCTGTTTGAAGAGCGTCTAGTTCAACCTTCTCAGAAATTAATTTGAATAGCTTTTAGCTTTGATATGGTTTGGTTGAGGTTATTCAGATTTATGCTTTTTCCTTCTAGTGGTTCTTGTGTTTCCAATCATCAGCGTTTCCAGTTCATACATAGGAGTCTTTGTCCTTGCTTCACTCCTCACTGCCAAGGTAAGATTTTGTCCTGCAATTAAACTAACAGGACAGTAAAGAATTCAGTGGAATAACCTTTTCCTGTGGAAGACAGGTCCAAGAGTTAATAATTCTCATTAGGCTGATTTTTTTCCTTGATATGTACCCTAACTGTCACTTTCTGGTATTTATTTTTGTGGAGTTAGCTAACAAGAGTGAAAAGCAGACTCTGCTTTTTTAGGTACTTACAGGCTGAAGTGTGAATATTAGAGATAAGTGGGCAAAAAACTTTTATTATTTTGATGTAAAGAATGATACACTGATATATTGTTCCAATACCTCTTTTCTCTGTTTAGTCCTCTTGTAAAGCATTATTCATTCTATTTCAGCAGTTCACTTGATAGTAAAGAATGGATGAATAGATCATTTATTCCAAAATATAATGGCCTAAGCTTGTCTCTTTGTGCATAGGTTGAATGTTGTTTAACAACAAAGATTTTCCATGAGTTTCTTAGCATGTCCACCCCAAGTACTGTTTACTACCTTTTATCACCCCATCTATCACATATGTATATTAAAAATAAAAAAGCGTTTTATATTCTTTAGTTTAAACTAGCTGCCAGACAACTTGTTCAGAGCTTTTAACTGCAGTTTTGTGAGACGTGCAAAGTCTACTTGGCTTTTTTTACTTTTCTTTTCTTTTTTTCCCCCCATTGGTTTAGTTTTTATGCAGTGCAATGTTTATCCCTTTCTCCTGGACTCCTTTCCAGACTGGAAAGTCCTTGTCTGTTTTGGCCAAGCTTGGACAAGTGACGTAACTCTCTGTGATCTGACAAACTGGGGTCACAGAGCTCTTCAAAACCTTCTGAAATGTGTCAATGCTAAAATGATAGTAAAACTATAAAAATAGATGGAACTGCACTTTTACTGACATTTTCTGACTTATCCATTCTCAGTGTTACTTGCTGAGTTCCTTGGAGCCTGTGCAATATGTGAGGGCACAAAGGTACCCTTGCCCATATGTATTTGAGGACAAAGATACTTATTTTGAGAGTGTCATTGCAAAAAAAAGTTAAAACAAAACACCTCCCAAACGGTCTGGTCCCTGCAGTTTGCTTAGTGGAGAGAAATATGATATATTATTTAATATCTCGAGAAGCCTAGGGCCCGAATTTATCAAAGCAAATAAGTCTCTTTGATTTCAAGGATGCTTAAAGTTAACTGTGTGCTTCATTGCCTTGTGGAATTGGGGCCATATATTTAGTGATAATGCACAGCCTATTAAAAAATGACCTGGCAAAAGCATGGGATTACAAGGTTTTAATCGTGCTCAGTTTCATTTATAAATAATTCCACTTTCTTATAAACATATAAAAATACATAAACATTAACACATAAAGGAGTTTTGGCCAGAGGATGAATTTGCATCTGATGAAATAATTCTGTTTCTCCCCTTACCGAAGCTTGGTTTTGATCCCACAGATACATATATATATATAAAATATACATCTGTGTATATTTATATGTAATATATATAAATGTAGGTTACTCCTGCAGTTAGGTCAAAACTCCTTTTGAATTTATAATAATACATGTAATAGAGGGGATAGCAAATCTTGTTTGACTTAGATTTTTAGCAGTTATTTTTCTTCTAAGTATTTTTCCCCCTATTTCTTCATTTTATTCATTACAACCACAGAAACAGAAGAACTTTGAAAATGTTGGGACTCATTTAAATGTTTCATCTTAATCCATCTTATTTTTTTAGTGTCCTTTAGAAGAGGATGTTTTAAACTGCATCAGGGTACACAAGGACCTTTTAAAGCAGCGATTGTAGTCTTACTGTCAGAGTTTTCTACATTAAATATGCCACTGAAATTTGCAGTGAAATCTTACCCATGACTTTCTCCTACAAACTTTATTGAACTGGATTATTGCTCGTGTACTTAGGTGTCTCGTTTACAGCAAAGCGCTGACAAGCTTTATGAATGGGAGAACAACATCATTTAAAAAAGAAAATAACTTCCAATCCCTACGGAAGAACAGTTTCCCAGCATTTTAAGGCAACTTATGATGTTCCATCACCCTGAAGCCAACTTTTTCTTTGAGTTCTGTTCAAGACAAGAAACAATATGATAACAACCTACAGAAACTTGGCAGGGTAATTAAATAATCATTTTTCTTCCAATGTCCAATCAAGCTATAAGGTGAAAAATCACAAAGATGAGACAAATTTTATTTTGCCTTCATATGTGCTGAGCGGTTTCTGAGAAATATCATTTCCTCACTACAGGGAACCAGTGCTCACTCACAGCAGAGCCAAGCAAAATTTCTGAAAATTGTTATTGTAATGTTTACATAATGAGATCATATTTTTTTCCCTTATGAAATACAGGTGCAAAATCTAAACGCTTTGTTCCCAGAAGTGCAACTTTCCAGCCATTTCTTTCTTAAGTGGTCTTTGCAAATGTAACCAGCCAACTATTAACAGGCTATTGACAACCTTGGGAAATCTCTTTTTATTTTTTCTTTTTTGCTCCTTGCAACCCTACCAATGCAAAACCCCAAATCTATCACTCCAAATCTTTCTGCTCTTTAATTTTCTTTCTTTTCTTTTTTTTTTTTTTTGATTCCTACTTGTTTTTTTGAGGACCAGTCAACCTACAGGAGAGCATCTGCTGGACCCTGTGTGGAGAAGCAGACATGTGGAAGCCTTGCAAATGTAAAAGCCAGGAGTGGGTCGGGCCCCAGATGGTGTTTGCTCTTAACAAGGAGAGCCTTTCTCCTCCAAAAGAAGGGAGGCAGCACCCTCTAGCACTGAGCCTTTGCTACCACTCCAATGACAGGCACTGCCAAACATAAATCTGAGTGATAACAGCCTCTACTGGGGATTCAGACCCACATTTTCCTGCATGGAAGATAAAATCTTTTCTGGTTCTTAATTCAATCACATACCCAACTGGCAATCTTGCATATCAAAATGGGAATCCTGGGAGGCTGCTGGAATATGCAGATCAACAGAAGCTAATTAGCATTTACTTGCAGCCATCCTTAACTGATTGGCAGCACAGCTGTGGGGACCAAGCAGAACATGCTGAGTTGCATATTTGTATGGCCACCTGCCATTTGGTGGGATCCAAAATAGTGTAAACTACCACTTCACAATAACTCAGTGACCTTAGTTTTGAAGTAATATTGAGCAGACATATTTGGCTAAGTGTATAATTAGTGCTTATTTCACCTGACACGCAGTTCAACAATAGGCTGTGCAGCAGTACCTTCCTAATTCGACATGTTGATGTCTTAATTGAGATTGACAACTTGTTAGAGAGGTACTGCTTTTCCAACGCAGGCTGAGATCTACCCATCATCACCAACTTCCCATAGCATATGAAACAATGAGCTTTCGTGCCTTAAAACATATTCCAGCTACCCAGATCTGAACAATCAAACATGAGGGGACTCAGTGATGAAAGCAATGGGTGCCGTTCTCGCAGGGGCTTTATGGGAGTAATTTTATTGCTTTGCTCGTGGAGTAGTGGAGTGGGGGATGACCCAGAAAATAATGTCAGGAAGCATAACAAAAAAAATAAAGGGGGAGAGCATGTTTAGGCAGAAGAAATGTCAGCATTGAAGGCCAGCTCACACAATGGTGGTGAAGTGAAAATGAATGAAATCTGTACCAAGAATTTACTGTAAAACATTGAGAAGAGAGTGGTGCCTGCCAAGGTTAAGCAAGCAAAGACCTGTAACCTGATTGCCTCATCACCCTAATCTGGAAATCTGCGTTACCTGAATGTCAGGATACCTCTGCTTCCAGGCAAAAATATCTGAAACAGATCAAATTTGTGTATCCATTGCAAACTAAATATAAATTACCTCTGTCAATTGGCATGTTTTCTCAAGGTGCCTGGCCTGGCTTGTAGCAACAAGAAATTTCATTCTGTGTCAGACTGCATGCCAGAAAACTGAAAATAAATAAATATATATATTATGGGCATCTGATAAGCGATAAGAAAAGTATATCTAGGATTGCTGATACAGTGAAATGCAATGAAATGTACAGGCAGTCCTATGATGGTGGAAGATGTAGGAGTGTAACGATAGGTCAGAATGGAGTTCCTGGTTGTGGGTTTCCAAAAGGGGACCACAGCCTGTGGAAAAGTAAGTGCCTTCAATCACAACTATGTCCTCATTATTCCTGTGGCACACACGGACAGGAGCAAGGCCTGGAGTTCATCTGCTGTCCTTTACCTGAGGAAGTGCTATAAACCAGGCCCCCTATGCCATTCTTGGGGTCCTGGGGATAAGTATCTTCAGAGGTACCCTGGAGGCACACAGCCACAGGGCATTACATGTTATTAAAGCTCACACATTTCAGCACATTCCTGATAATGCAAGGGAAGAAGTGGCCAAGTTCAGAACCCTCCTCTCTGTACCCCCATGAACCAGATGAGCTACAGATGGACAGAGCCCACCAGGTCAGTGAGTCCAGGTGAGCTGCCTCTGCAGAAGTCATTCCAACAATTGCTTGATGTTTGTTCTTTGCCACATTCTTCATCGCTGAACGTTGCAGCAGCTCTGCTCCTGAGCCCTGATGTGAAGGTTTTAGCCCCAGAACTGCCTTGGCTCTCTTTCTGTAGCCACACTGAATCAAACCATCTGCTTCATTCAGCTACTGAAAGAGAAAATCTCAACTTGACTACTAAAAAACCCCGCCAGATAAGCAAATACTTCTGAGCTAAGGTTTTGCAGGCAATTTACCTCTATTGCAATGAATTTTGCAACATGTAGTAAATACTGCAAGGTGTAGATGTAGCCTCTGGGCCCAAAGACAACTGAAAGTAACAAATTCTCCTGTTGTTTTGGATGTGCTTTAATCACTGACAATTATAATGAAATTTTGTAGTTCTGTTTCTGGACATAAACAGGGATTCCCTCAATTTATAGAGGTCATATTTGTCAAGGATCTTGCTCCTGCCCAGAGAGATGTGGATTTCTCTGAAAGTTACTTGGACACTGTTTCGTGAGGATCTGAGCAGGATTTGTAGCTGGTTGAATGTAGAGTGAAAGAGGCATCAGAGTTTCAGCTGATGGGCAACTTGACAGCCCATTGAGCAGATTGCTGCAGCTCTGAGCTCTGTGTGTGCATGGAAAGCCAGGAGCATTGGCTCCCGAGTACCGAGACTCCCATTCATCTGGGACTTCCAAGTTCCTGTCTCTGTATTATGCAACCAAGTGGAATTTTAACTGGAGACGTATCCAAATTGCCTGATAATTTTTTCAAACCTTCTAGATTTCCTTCTTTTCCTTCCAAATCAGAACGAAAACAAACTCCAGAATATTAAAATAATTCCCGTGCCAGAATTCCATATCTTCATCCAAGTCTGCTTCTAAATTTGTGTCACCATAGGATTTGGGACTGAGCTATGTCATGTTGCATCATGCTGTGGGAATGACAGCCTGACATTGTTCATGTCCATCACAGTGCCTTTTATGTACAAAGATGATTGTAGCCCATCTCCAGATGTTCCTGGGGACGCAGTGACATGTGCTGTGTACCCCAGCCAGGCCTCTGTGTCGCTTCTCTCACATTTTCACCAGAGCATGGCACTTGTACCATGACTGCCCCATCACCTTTCCAATCAAACTGGCTCTCATTCAGGAAACTCCAGAGCTAAAAAAGCCTAAATATGACAAAAAGCTACTGGACCCTGCAGAAGACAGGCTGGGAAATACTTTGTGCCATCCCTGACACTGGAGAGGGTGACTCTGCTAGCATTAAAGAAAATTATATGTATCTTGGCTTCCTGTTAGTGAAGCAAACCACTCTGCCTGTTTAGGAGCATATTCTGGAGTTTCACTTAGTGGAAATGTCCATCTCTCACATCCAGGTGAGACCTCATAAGCAGCAGGGCAGTTCATCCATCAGGCAGGCTCTGGGACACCCTTTCATTAGGATTTGTCCTGATCTGTGGTGATGATTTAATTGGAACACTCCAATTGAAGTCTGTGCTGCAAGCAGCAGTGGGATGCAGTCCTCGCTGAAGACTTTTGCTTCTTTTCCACTATGCAAAATAACAAAAAAGACTAATCTTAAAACTGCTCTTAATGAGTATAACCAAAATATTAACAGTAGTAAACAAGAATACATTTGCTCATAACTTGTCATATCAGTGTAATAAATTAAGCCAGAAACACATTAACATTTGACAGCTTAAACAATGCAGGAAAAAATACAAACCTCACAGGGACTATGTGAAGCATGTTGGCAGTTTAACAGACATTTTGAGATGTAGATACATATATCAACCTTTCTGAATTTAGTCTTGATAACTCCTTTTCCTCTGTGTGCCAAAACACTGCCGTGTGAAGACTAATGAGTTCCAGATTTGTTTATCTTTGGTGGCTGAGGCAGATTCATGAGCCCCTTGAACCTATTTTACAGCAGCCCTGTGATACCAGTGTGCAACACCAGAGGCAGAAACGTCTCTTTTATGCTGACAGATATAAAAGATCTTCTAAGAAAGATGTGCTTGGCCATGTGACACACGAGATCATGTCAGATGTGCTCTGGATGATCTACATGAGTGAATTGTCCTGCCTGTTAGCTTTCATATGTGTTTTATGTTTATGTTCAGAGGTGTAATAACAAATGCTCAGAATAAATCTTGCATATCAAACGGGGATTATTATGTCTAACAGCAAGGCTTCGTGTTGTGCACTCACCAGATTTTTGTAAGGGTGATGGTGTTTCCCAAACTTTTTTATGTTTATGTTGTGAGAGCTCTCAAATAAACATCATAGATCAGGAAGACCTTGGGCCACCTAAGTGATACTTCTTTTTCCTTTTCCCCTATTTGAGTTCTACTGACTTGTTTGGCTCTTTAGTATCTTGGGTTTTTATTAGTCAGAGATTTTTGGTGTTTCAGTGTTTGCCTTTGCTAAGACATGTGGCCATTACTGGTGAAAGGAAGGGTTGGCTTAATGACTGGACTCGATGCTCTGAGAGCCCTTTTCCAACCTTAATGTTTCCATGATTGTGCATCTTTATTGAAGTTAACAAACAACATTTTGAGCAGCTTTTAGTGAAAGCAGAGCGGAGAATTTGCCTGCTGAAAGTCCAAGCTGGGGATTTCTTTGTGGGCTGATCTTCACTCCGTTCTGAAGGAAGAGGATGGTTTTGACCTATCCCCCCCTCAAACCCATGGCCGGTTTTTATCTCTTGGCAGGACAAATGTGGTGCAAAGGCACCTGGAACAATTTACAGCAGAGAATGTCCCTGGAGGATGCTGGTCACTGTGGTGGACCTGCCTCTCCTGCCGTGGGTCTGGCCAGCGACACAAGGCACGTGCCCAGGGCTAGCTGTGGGTATCACACAGTAAGTTAAAACAACTCTGATGAACACTTCACTTTCTGCTTCCAGATTTCTTATTCATTATTAGCAGTGTAGCAGAAGATCTAATGTACCCTTACCATAGTTACGGTCCAAAAATAACATTTTTTCCTCGAATTTGAATGTGGTGTACATGTTTAAGTAACTTTGCTGTTGATTTTTTCCTGTTTTAACAGATGTATTTTGACTAACTGCTTCTGCAGAGCAATTCCTTCTTTAGCAGAGACCGCTCTGTGTCCTCCTCTTTCTCGTGAGGAATATTTTTTCAGAATTTTTAACTGGTGGGGACAGGTCATATGTACTAAATAAGCAGCAAGAAAAGTCAAAAACTAATCCTCCATCCCCTCAATTCTGATTTGAAAATGACAAAATTCAAACGCAACCAGAACCACGGCAGACTTTCTGTGCAAGTATGAAGGTACACAGCTGTGTCCCACGGAGGTGCAGTGCATGCAGATGCTTGTACTGAGTGATTTTGGAAGGAAGAGTGAAGAAAGGTTTGTTAGGAAAACTGACTTCTGTATCGGGAATATTTTTGGGGATATTTGTCAGAGAAGCTTACTTGCTATTTGAATATTTAATAAGTGATACAATGCCTGGACTCCACTTTTCTGGGAACTGGCCTTAAGCTCTTTTCAACAGCAATACCAGACCGAGGTCAGAATTTATTGCAGAGTAAAATGAGCTAACAAATGCTTTTGGGGTTTCACTGTCTGTGGATCTCAGTGTTGTTTACCGTGTGCAGCACAATCCTGTGACAGCCCCACACAGCCTGGAGCCCCCCCGTGCTGTGCCAGGGATGAACACACAGTGAGAGACAGTTCCTGGCCTCAAACGTTTACAATCTAAATAGATGTGGCAGGTGAGAAGGGGATAACGGGGAATTTTGTTATAAATGGACATCTGATTGGGTGAGAGGGGGAACCCATTCAGCCGTGGGCAAGAATTTCACCCACTCCAGGTGGTTGCTGAGCCTCCTCTCCCAGGTCATGCTGCTCTCTCCAGCTCTATTTCATGGCTGTAAAAGCAACCATTTAAATTTGATTTTCTGAACAGAAGAAAAATGGAAAAAGAAAATAAAAAGCTGTCCCACATAAGAACAGTAGTCCATTTCTGTGCCATGAGCCATGACTGTTCTTGCTCCAGTAAAAGCCAGACCTCCTCATAACATACCTTATAACCTGTTAATTATGATTTCCTTCTCTAACATTTGGATCACACTGCTAAATATTTTTAAATATCTATATATGTGTTTTTTAAGCTGCTGGGTTTGGGTTACACCTTTTCCATATGCCCAACCCACACAATCCCATCAACGCTTTCACACACCAGTCAAACACTCTATATTTGTGTGAAACTCACTGAAGGAAAAAAATTCCTATTACTACTACTACTAATACAAATTCATTTCTCACAACTATTAGTGTTTTCCTGAATGCTGCTGAATGAATTCCCCACAATCGAATGTCTAACTTTTTATTGTGTTGATTCAGTGAAGATTTTTGATTTATATTCATAATTACTCCAGTCCCATCACCACACGTCTTTTTGCTTTTTCTTTTCTTTTTTTTTTTTTTTTTTTTTTGCTTGACAAAGCTCTCTCTACAAAACTTAATCACTTTCTGTTTGAGCAATCCCCGACTACATTTCTACATTCTGTTGTTACTGGGAATGATGTTCTGAAAGTTGATACACATTGCAACAGCAGGTGTTAAGGCAGGCAAGAAGGGAACAAAAGCTCTTAGAGCATGAAAGAGTCTAATAATAGACAATTTGTTCACCTGGCACTGACTGCTTAAGCATTTGAGATGAGCTCATTGTTATTTGGCCATGAGCTTTCTTGGTCGTAGGGATGAAAATATGGAAAATCCAGGTTGTGGAAACAAAGGTCTGCTAATATTAGAACGGCACTAAATGGGGCGTGATAGAGCTGGGGAGGCTGCAGGGTGAGCTGCGGGGTTTAAAGCAGTGAAACACTTCCATAACTAGGAAAGCAATCAATAAAGACACGGTTGTGTCTGTTCTTGCAATAAAATTACATGTGTAACTGTTTTCAGTAACTCTGCGACGGGGCAAGCTGCTCAGAAGTGCAGTTCAAGTTTTCTCCAGGCTCGCTGGAAGTGTGGCTGTCAGTTAGGGAAGCTCCCCACGGCCAGCAGAGACAGGAAATCTGGTCAGAGTGGAATCACCCATCCTCAAAGGCAATTCCAGCAGCGATCCTGCCAGAGCCCCAGGGCAGTGCTGGGAGCACCATGGTGCCCTGCTGGAGTCCCGGGCGTGAGGAATGCAGGGTGGGTGTCCAGAGCCAGAGCAGTGCGGGTGAGGAAGAGGATGCCGAGTCCTGGGAGCACACTGAATGCCACCCTGCAGGTTGCTGGTGTTGGGAGCATTTGAGAAGCTTTCTCTTCAAAGAGGGCAGTGCACCCACTCTTGGGGGGCCAGGGGGAGAGCAGAGATGACTCCGTGCTTGGCTGTGGTTCCTGTCCACTCCCCAGAAGATAAAGGGGAATCTGTACCTCAATTAAAAGGGCAGCACTGTAGCTGAGTGTCCCTAAATCACCTTTCTTTGGCATGTCCCTCGAGAGAGGGCCATGCATGCTCCCCCAGAACAGACAGCAAAACAAGCATCCTTTACTCAGAGGTGCATTTCCACGTTCTTTTCATGTCCTTTTCACATGCTTCTCAACTTCAGGAAATTGTGTTAATTATAGCATCCCATTAATTGTTGGTTTTGCTTTAGGAGCACAAAAATCCCTCCGATTTTTTAATTTTCTTTGATTTCCATGGGAAATGCCACAAGACCCTGATCCTATTTACCCCTCTAAGCCATGCACACAGTTGTTTGCTTGGATCCCCAGGAGATTAAAGGATGAGGAGACTATAAATGCCATTGGATTTCTTTCCTAAGGCAGCCTGTGGAGATGAATCCTGCGTCAGCAGTCACAACTGGTGAGCTCCTCTTGGCTTCAGTTCTACTAAAACTTCACTTTATCTTCATGAAGTCAGGTTGACCTTCTAGTCTGGTTGTTAATCAAAAGTCTCAATTCCACAACATTATGGGTTCAGTTTCCAGGAAACACTAATCTCACAATCTTTACAATCGCTGTAGGTCAATGAGCCCCCACCACCATGCAGTGCATTGGGCTCATTTTCCAAACCATCACAGTTAGGGCTCATTTTGGGTCAAAAGCCACCTTCCTAATAAGCTTAAACTGTAGTGGATTGACAGTTGTGTCGCTGTCAAGCAGGGGTCATTTCACACCAGTGGGATTCATCAGGTATTGCAAACATTTATGGCCAAGTTAAGCTCACGCAACAAGAGGTCAACATAATCCTACCCCACCCCCCAAAAAAATCATAATTAGAATACTTGGATACTGATGACGCTAACAAATGTTTCATAAGTAGGCAATAGTTTAAAAAACCCCAAAAGACAACTGCTTAATACCTCATACTTTGAATAATGAATATGCTGGAGAAGTTTGTCAACATTTAGCAATCAGTTCATGCATTCCTTGACCAGAGCAGTTGCGCAGGCACAGCTTCAGTGCCAGTGTGCAGCTCTGCTTGCCCCACATGTGCATCATCGAAAAGTCAGGGACCAAGGAGTTATTTACTTCACATCAGTTGTTTTTGTTCTCCATTCATTTTATTTTCCTTTGGAAATGTCAGCTGGAATTTGGGGTGTAAGGGTTTAGGTATCTGAAGGGAGGCCACAACACCTAGCACAGATCAGATTGCTTTTCCTTGCTAAACTCCCCCCTTTGCATTCCAGCCTGACAAAGTTTTGTTGCAGTTACTCAGTACATAGATAACTAAGTGCTTCAAATACTAATTAAAATATATGATGTTTAACTGTTGGCCTATGCCATTTGTTTATGATGGAAGACAGCAGGGAAGCAGGATCATCCATTACAATTATCAGGAGAGTATTTCTTTTCATCTCTTCTTATCTGAGCAAGAAGTGTGTCCAGGCACTGACTTGGTTCTTGTAAACAGCCCTGTTTCCAATAGAATTTCTTCCTCCACCTTTCCATTGTCTTATCTTTCAATTCACCCTGAATCTACCTTAAAACAATACATTCCAAGTTCTCTCTGTTTTTCTTTTTTTAATACTTGAAACTTTCTGTTGGAATTGTTTCAAGCCAGCAAGCTTGCTGCCCTGGTCACAGTGTGCAGAAGTGTGTTCCCATTAATCAAAGGAAAAGCTGAGTAAAGTGGTACAATCCACATTCTCATTTTGGAAAATTAAAAGGCAGTATCATTATTAAAAGGCAGTTCTGCTAAATGTTTTCTGATGGAGGGAGAATTGGGACACACTACGCTGTCCAATGACTTTGCCAAAGATATGACACCAAGAGACACAATAAATGAATGTATAAATAGTAATTGTTCTGAAAGGGGTAGTCATAAATCACAAAGTGAGTTGCAGGAGGTTTCTTTCTTGGTGATACTTGAAATGTGATCTATGTTGAATTAAAAGAAAATCAGATTTTCTCTTTTGGTTGTGTTGAAATGATATAGAAACCTGAAACCCAATTTCCCTGGAGCAGAATCCTATGCAAAATATGAAGCTCTGCAGTAAACATTAGACCAAGGTTTGCAAAAGGAGGGGTTTGTTGAAGAGTACAAACTAGCAATTTGTTGGAGTAAGAGGTTATTAATCATACAACACTTAGGGTTAGCAAAGCTCTGGCCTTGAATCAGCAACGCACTACAACAAATTGAATCACTCCAGGAAGAACAAATAAGTTGCCCCGTGAAGTTCTGCAATGGATCTCAAAAGACCTTTTCCCTTGCAAAACGGCCTCAGCTCTAATGAAAAATGATCCTTTTTTTGTTGTGATCATTTATCAGCAGAATTTGACCCGTCTCATGCTGTCTGTAGATATTTTTCCAGGGTTCACTCACCGTGCTTGTGTGGGGGGGTTACCTACAGATCCCCACCTCCTTTTCTTCCCTGAACAGCATCTGTGTTAATGTGTGCACAGCCTGGGAAGCAGAACTGCTGAAAACTTAGCACCTGGAGAGTTTGCAGGACAGCAGAGTGATGGACCTTATCAAAAGGTGTTTCTTCCTCACAGCTGAAGTCCTGCAGATGTGCCCCTGAAAAATTGATCCAAGTCTGGTTTAATTAGCAGACCAGATACAGGATTCATAGGGCACCATGAAGCCTGGATCCAGAAATCCTCTAACCACCTCCCTCTGCTCTCCCAGGGGCCTCTCCACGACCAGGTTCCTGTGCCTATAGCTGTGGTGTGTAGGTTGGCATCCCTAGCTGCAATTCCCTGTAATAACACTGGAAAGCAGACCCTTGATAAGATTTGGGACCAGGGACTGGCTCAGTTATGCAGCTATGTGACCATACTTTTTTTGCTTTGGTTTCACAGTCTGCCTCTTGTCCTGCTGCTTGTTTGTCACACTCCCTTGTGCTCTGGTTTAGATCAAATGAGATCTCTTTCTGTTTGTATAGCTTGGGATATAGGGACAGCCCAAGAAAACAGCCTGGGGCCTTGAAAAACACAAATTTGCTTGGGGAAGGACAGTTTTGGAAGGCAGGAGGAAAAAAGGGAACATTGTCAATAGGATAAGGGGCAATGGTTAGGTATAAGGAAGAAGTTTTTTTACAATGAGGCTGTTGAGGCATTGGAATTGGTTTTCCAGAGAAACTGTGGCTGCCCCATCCCTGAAAGTTGGCCAGTTTGGATGGGGCTTGAAGCAACCTGGTCTAGTGGAAGATGTCCCTGCCCATGGCAGGGGATCAGACTGTATGAACTCAGAATGTCCCTTCCAACCCAAACTATTCTATGATTCTATGAGAGAGTTGGTGGTCACGAGGGCACCAGAGAAAAAGTGGACGTAACCAGGACCTGATGCACCTCAGCAGGTTGCAGGGAGAATTCCAAATGTTCCTGAGCAGGACATTGGACATCAACTACTGGCCCAAAGAGAGGCTCTTCAAAAACTACTGTATTTTTGGTATGCCCATAAATTAGTGGCTGTCAAATGACAGTATCTTTGCTTGTTTTGAAGTATTATTCTAAAAGAGCAGTGTGTCTCTTTTGCTGGGTACCTGAACTCCAGTTATACGATGCAGGCACTCCAGACACTCAGGCAGCCCCGACATTCATATTCTGTGGATACACTTTTTGTTTTCACAACTCATTGTCATCAGACACAGCAACTTCCTGACTAACCTGACTCCCAGGCTAGCTGGTGCCAGGTAGAGATTTCTGGAACTCAGAGGCAGGGGGAGAAACTGTTGGTAATTTAGGAGTTAGCTGAGGATGTTTCTTTAGTGTAGCCTGCAGGTCAGACATTGCCTGCTAGTAAATAGGTAATAAATAACCACTAACTGTGTCAGCTTCCTCCTATTTATCCCCTTACACGGTATCCTGAGTCTCTCTGTTCCACAGGACAAATGACCTGGTTGGAAAGGCACAAGCCACAGCCAGCTCTCCCTGCTGACTCCTGCTTCCTGTGGGATTGGTGCCTCGGGCCATCCCGATACCCGCGGGACTGCAGGTAAATCACTGCTGCCATCGGGGAGCTCCCAGCCAACCTTGCTGCGTCTCGTCTCGTGCATATCTGTGTGGCTGACCTGGTCCCCAGCCAGGGATCATTCTCCAGCTGGGAGTTTGGCTTCCTAGCAGCAGTCTGCTCTATTTTATGAGAGCAAGTAAACCGGTACGTTTGCCACCTTCTTCATTTTTTCTCCTGCATTTTGTCTGGTTTATCCACCTTGCTAAATCTGGTTAAAAGGTAACTGTCAGAAGATTGATGCAATAAATTTCATGCTACACCTACAGTAAGCCAAGTTTTTTCTGCCCATTATTCATCCAGCTCCTGGAGTTTGGACAGATAGTTTGTATTAATAAAATATACACTAATATCAAAACATTTTTCAAGCCAAATCTATTAATTACTTTTTCCATTATCTGCCTGGCTCTACACATGAATAAATGAAAAGAAGCAGAGAAGACAGAGGCATGACAAGATCTGTTATGTAAATCACTCTGTACGTCCCGAACTATCTTCTGGGGCAGTGCTAACTAATTTATGACAGGTCACCCAATAGTTATTAATAAGTTATTAAATTGACATAAAATAAATCCAGTAATACTTCCGGAATTAACAATACCTGACTCACAACTTGAATCAGCCTATTTGGCAAAAGGGGCCAAATATCATGGCCAGTTTCCAGCTCTGTGTTCCGAAAATTGCATTTTTCCCTTCATGTGGGTAGATGTTGAATCCCTCCTTAACAGCTGGGAAAGTTCCATCATTGCATCACTTCACTGGACAGTCCCTTTCCTCACCTGAAGGGATGGAGGATCCATTTTGTGCCCTCCCACTGTGTCTACACAAGCTATTGCAGATCCCAGTTTGCTCTGGGACGTCCCAGTGACATTTCCCGGCTTCAGGATTTGATTAACTGCTTGAGCCTGACTTCGGGTACACTGAGCTTTCAGGGGCATGCACAGATCTGAAAATCTCACTCTCACAGGTCCTTGCTAAAGATATATTTAATTATTGAAACTAAACTGACAGAGGGCAGGGTTAGATAAGACAGCAGGAAGAAGTTCTTGCATATGAGGGTGGTGAGGCCCTGGCACAGGTTGCCTGGAGAAGCTGTGGATGACCCATCCCTGAAAAATTCAAAGCCAGGTTGGATGGGGCTTGGAGCAACCTGGGATAGTAGAAGATGGCTCTGCCCAGGGCAGGGGATTGGAACAAGATGGGCTTGGTCCCTTTCCATCCAAATTATTCCATAATTCCATGAAAATGCATTTCCCCTTTGCCAGTGAAGCACAGCTCCATAGATGGGTTCCCTCAATGTATCTTAGGTCCAGATTATTTCTCTGCACGTTCTCTGCAGCCTTCGTGTTTCCCCTCATTACGTTAATGGGTGTCCATGTGCTGCGGACTCCGCTTGCCTCCGCTTGAATTTTGCATTGAGCTTTCAATTAGAGGGATTCAAACAGATTATTCTGGCAGCACTTCCCCCTCAGAAATCCAACTCCTATCGCACATCAATTTTTAAAAAGGTGTTACTGATACTTGAGGAGTTGTCAGGGATCCGCTCTGCTGCGCCAAAGGACAAGGGAAGAAACTCACCTGGAATTAGGATAAAACTGCTTCCCATTGAGTCACGTGTCTGTGCGATGGCAGGGGATGGCACACCCCTGCTGGAAGATCTGTCTTTACATCCCCTAACCTGAAAACTGAATTTGATGAGAGAGAGAAAGGTAGCATAAGTCTCAATTCAAGCACAGGGAATATTTTGGTGAGAATTTTTTTTAAAATGCATGAATATTGGGTGGGTTCTTATGTCCCCAACTATGAATCATTTGAAGTTTGTTAGCCCTCATGTCTTTCATTAGTCAAGGATATTTCCTTCATTTCCCACCCATTTTTCTTCCTTTTGTCACCTCAGCTTTGCGGCTTTCAAGGAAATAACACATTGCAGAGAGGCTGCCTTGCCCTTAGAAAGTGTCCAGGATTATTCAGCTCTGGTGCTGTTCACCTCCTGGTGATGCAGCCTGAAACTCAGCCACTACCTATCTGTAATCCAACCTGGTTTCCTAAGCAGAGTTAACTCGTTATTTGTCAAGGGAATTATGTCTTATCTGCTACAGTATCAATCACACAGAAATTTCCTCCTCTGAGCCCCACCTGCTGTCACAGTGGCGCAGGAAAGACAGGCTGTCAGTTCAGCCCTACTTTCTCCTCAAAGGAATTATAGGATCCTGGAATGGTTTGGATTGGAAAAGACCTTAGAGATCGTTTTTTCCAATGCCCTGCCCTAGGCAGAGACACCTCCCACTAGACCAGGTTACTCAAAGCCCTGCCCAACGTGGCTAAACTCAGCTTAGCTTGAGTTCAGCTAAGCTTTCTAACAGCAGCCGTCTAAAAATGCTTGAAGCTTTTTGGTTCACTGTACATCATTTTGATTAATGCCATTGTTATCCCAAGCTGTTACTGTACAGGTTTGTACTGGGTTTTAGTCTGATTGAGCTATCAGTGTTACTGATACAGCAGTGTTGCAAATGCTGGCAACATTGATAGAAATGCAGTTGCCTTTCACTGATGTTTCTGCAGATCAAACATCACCTGATAAAGAATCATCTCAGGAAGAGAAGTGTTGCTGGTTTTGACACTCAGGGAACTACTTGTGTGCAAGATTCTGGATTCTCCATTTCAAACATACCTGAGAAATAATTAGGTAAAGTTAAACCAGCTTAAAGACGGCTAAAGAAGTGGTGAAGCTGGAGGATGGTGTGGGCTTGTGTCTGTGTCCTTGTGACCCTGCAGCCTCCCTGAGACCACCCTCCACCGCTCTGAATGAGCTGCAAGGGCTGCATCACAGTGTGCTGATGCAGGGCTGGGCTCACTCTGGTTAAAAGACCCTGGCTGTGGACAGTGTGAGCTGCCAACAGCACATTTTGCAGATGCCTGCTGGCTCTGGAGCCTGTCCCCAGCCCCACTGGTGTGAAACAGCCCAAACATTACCGACCCTTGCGGCGTGATGTAAAAAACCATCTGTATGCAACAGCTTTGGAGGAGGCCTGATGGAGTGGGGTTGGGAGCTGGGTGGAAGGGGCTGGATTCTGCCACTTGATTTATTGGCTGCTCATATTAATTTGCTTTGTTGTGAGGGAGGATCGTTGTGTTGCCAGGTGTTTATTCCAATTGGACAGTGAATCCAGCTAATTGCCAGGGCACCTAGAGCTTGGGAATAACCTTTCATGGAAACAAAACAAAAACTTAATCTCGATGTACAAAACAACATGAAACATCATGAGAGTGTGGGGTGGGGACAACTTCCAGCACAAGAAGACTTTGCATGACCTGGTGCATCACCCTCCTAGGACCTGCTCCTTCCCTCATTTGAAGCCCTCAGTGCAGGACTTAGATTTCTATTTATTTTTACTGTTATTCTCACGGGTTATAGGCAGTGCCTTTTTTCCTTCCCACTTTGCTAATGCAATTGCTGAAGTTTTGAAGGCTGCTGGGCACCTTGGAGGGATATGTCCTCGGTCTCTTAGGAAGAGATAACTTTCCTCCAGCTTTTTAGCAACGATGCCATAAATTATTACCCCGACACAGAATTTAATTGCACTGTTAAATACATCATTTACAAGGCTTTTAGCGTGCCCTGCTAAATCCTCCACTTTTTCATCTAATCTCTGTAGGCCCTCGTTACATTTGCAGAGACCTGCACGGGCTTCGTTCCTGTTAAACGTGTCGGTAAATCACAGCGGGAGAAAACCCTGACACATTTCCCCAGGAATTTTCTCTGCAGCCTGAGCTCCCAACCCTGCGGCTTCCTGTTCAATAGGTCAGCCCAGACCCCATTTGTCATTGCTCTTTAATTACTGTGGAACCTCTAATCCAGGCCACAAATTCCTCCCTGCTCATAGTTCTTTTTACTTCAGAATGCGTATCTAATAGCAACCAAGGACTTTTCCTATTTTCTCACTTGGAATCTGTTTTGGGAGCTTGGAATTGCTATCTAACTGAATCAGTAACATCTGTGACTTCAGGGCAGCTTGAGTGGGAATAGTTAGAGGGTTAGACAGATTTCCTGCATTTTAGGGCTCCTTTCCTCTGAAGAGGCTGCTTTTGGGACAATTTCATGCCTCTTCTTCTCTTTTTCTTCCCCTTTTTTTTCCTGTTGTTTAACCCCATCTCCCCTTCCTCTTTCTTCCTCTCCCCCATCCCTCCAAGTTGTTTAGGTTTCTCAGAAGTAAAAATTATTTTAAGGAACGGCGCCAGCATTTTGAAAAGTTTCAGTTTCAAACACATGAAAAGGAAAAGTCAGAAGGGATTCCTAGAACTGTACTGCAGCTTGCAGGTATGGCTTTGATTTTCCTTTTGGCAGGCTTTTGCCATTGCCTCTTTCATTGCCCTTCCAAGAAACGCTGCTGGGTGCCTAAAGACCTGTACGCTTCTTACACTTGGCAGGAGCAGATAACAGGAATGCTACAGTTTGGTCTTTGAAAGATTAAAAGCAACATTTATTCCTTACAGTACTTTCAGACTTCCTCAAGTTAATTTAAAATACATTTCTGAGAATGTTTAACTACTAATAGTGGATTTTTTAAACTTCTTTTTTTTAATTCTGCACACACCATACCTGTTATTTAAACCAAATAAGAGGTGGATTAAAGTCAGTGCAATTCTTTAAAGAGCATTAACTACTTTGAGCAGTCCTTGGAAGGGGTACCCTGTGCCTCTGTGACTGGTTTCTTTATGATATCTCTGTAAAAGTTCTGGCAAGGAATGACCACGCTTTGCAAGAGAATTTCCATTTTTCAGAAACTTTTTGCTTCTCCCTCCCCTTTTCGGTGGTAACCAACCTCATTGCTACTCGAGTACACAACACAAGTGTCCCTTCCCTGCCTGGTGAAGCAGCTGATAAATTATTCATACAACTAATGAGGATTCTGAATTTTCAGGCAAACTGTGATGGCATTTTTAAAAGCTTGCATCACTTCTGCAACATCTTCCCCACACCTGAACGCTTCAGGCACTCAGGTGTTTTAATCACCAAGGCAGAGCTTTGCCCCTTGTCCTCCTGCAAGTGCTTTGCTCCCCACAGGAATCCTGTGGCTGTTTTGTCTGTTTGTCTGCATGAGGATTTTCTGTGCTAATAAACGTGAGGGGAGAGGGGAATCCGAGAGGGCTGAATTAATTACCGAAAGGGATCACATAACTTGCCTTTTATTAATTTTGAAATGACAAGACACAGGTGCACTTTAAGTGATGTTTCAATGCGTGTTAGCATTTAAGGTCCCTTCATATTTTTTTTCCTTCCTATGGGTCTTTAGCTGGAGCACATCAGAAAAAAATATATCAGAGTAAGGAATCTCCTGCTGAAGCAAAGTTCCATGATGTGAAAGGGCTGATTATGTTTATATTACGTGTTCTCCTGTGAAGGGACCAAGCCCCCCAGCTAGTAGGGGAAGAAAGGTCACTGAAACTGAAGAAACAACTGACTCAGTGTCTTAATTCTGAAGGAAATGAGCCCTTCGGAGATGAGAGGGGCTTTCTGATCTACTTTAAGGCAAGGCATGCAACTATGAAAATAAGCTTTTCCTGTTATGTTGAAGAATAAAGCAGCAAATCAGAAAGACTGGGGATTGGAAGTAAAAAAATATTTACAGTGATTTTGTTTTTACCTTTAAATGCTCCTCATGGGATTGGCAAAGCTGTATCATTCTCCCAGATTATCACCACAGCATCCTTAAGAAGAATTTGAGAAAGAAAGATGAAATCTTTCTTGCATGTGGCAGCCAGACTTTTCCAGGCTGGGCTGGAAAGAGCCTTCCCATCGCTGGCCAGCCTGGTGGCATTGGGTCCTGAGAGTCTCACATCTCCTTCTGCACCCACCACACACAAACATTTGAACGTGGAGGAGGTGGCAGAAGGACCAGTGTCTGAAAAGCCCTCTACAGGGGGGTTGATATGTGTGTATTGCACTCCAGTTGCGGACCTGAGCCTGCATTTGAGCCCAAACTCACCTTCAGTCCACACTTTGTGGAGCTGAGCTTGCCGGGGCTTTTGCTGAATGTGAGAATTAGAAACTTTCATCACTGCTGGTCCCTGTCCCAGGGAATGTCCTGGATGGGATGGCCTAGGATACTTCTTCTGTCCTGCTTGCCCTGTCAGGTGTCTCAAGAGCACCAAATCCTTCCCATATATGTCACCACGAGGGACAGGGTGACCTGCGGGCAGCAGGAAGGAGGGACGCTCGCAGAGCAGTGCAGATTTCTACTGCTGAAGTGCAGATGGCAAATTGAATTTGGCTCTAAACAGCTAAGAACGCTCTCACACTTAGCTTGTTCCCTTCCTTGGCATCATAGTGGACATTGTCTTTGTGGTCATGGATAAGGACAAGGAGTGTATAGCCAGTCTTTATCACAGGTTGTGTTGAGATTGCTCCTGGGGCTGCCAAGGGTTTAGAAATGTGCTGAGAAATGAAAATCCTCATTTAAACTGCAACAGCAGCGTGAAGGATGAGCTCTATAAATCTTAACAGATTATTGGTCAGCTAAACTGATAGACTTGAGAGCTTTGGTGCTTGTGCCAGTCATCCAGTCCCTCTGGGGCAAGAGTTTTGCTCTGAAAGATATCGAATGGAGCAACTGCAGCTACTCCCACAGTAGAATAAGCACAGGGCACACACACTGCAGCTCTTACAACAAAAGTGACCATTCTGGAAAAGCAAATCACCCTGCAAGTTGATCAGAAATGCAGCAGAGGATTGTTTTTAATGGCTTTTGGGGGAATATTAAGATTTATTCCTGTAAAGACTTACTCAGCATGTTGCACAAACTCTCTTAGCGCACTAATAAGTCAATGTGTTACCGAATGCTTTGCCATTATAATTACAGCCACATGTTGTCCTTTTTACAAATAGGTCTGGCTTAATTGCATCATTTTTCAGCAGGATTTATGTGGTCCTGCTTAATCTAAAATTAGTACATGCACAAATGAAGTGCAAACTATTTTCCATCACTGAACTGTGAAATGTTCTCCAGAATAGAGATTTACCAACCTGTTCCCAAAAAGATGCAATAAACAGTCAGGTAACTTTTTGATTTGTGTGTGTGTGACTGCACCTATACAACTTTGCTAAAAGTAAGGGAAAATATACTAAATTAACTACATTACACTAAATGCACTACATTAACTACAAAATGACAAAAAAGTCAGCTAAATGGTCTAAATCAAGCAGTCTCTTTTGATTATCACTGATAAAACAAGGGATGGGGGAAATCATAAATCTATCTTGATATTGCTAACACTCAGCATTTATTAAACACAGTAAGAACTAATGTGTTTTATATATCGCATCAATCTATCACATGTAAATATATCACATTTATAAGATGCTCTATAGGCCAAGATCGTGTTGGCCTAAATTCGAAGTTACTTTCACTAATATTCCATATTGTCTGTGTAGCTCTGAGGGCCTATGTATAGGGCATAGGGGGGATAAAAGTTTGGAGTACATGAACCTAGGCCAGATACCACAACTGCCATACCTCCATACTGATTGGAAGTTTGGGACATGTAGGATTTCTAAGTGTTGGAAATTAGACATTAAAATATAAATGCACAGCCAAATCCCAGCTAGATGCAAAAGCCTAATGCTGGAAGCAGCTTAAATCCTCTTTCAGTCTGTATCTCATAGGGAAAAGTTACTTTGACTTCAGCTGAGTGGAGATCTTGCCATCCAGAATGGAGATTTACTTCCTGCTGTAGGGAATTCTGCTGGATTTTAGGGCGTAAATCAGAAAGCCAAGAGAGATTCCAATATTGTTTCAGCACTAAATAGAAGTCCTAAGCTTTGTTCTTCCTCTAAACATGGCAACTTCTCTCCCAATTTTTTGATAGATAAGTGCAGTTTTTGAGAGCTACTCAGTTTTGTGTGACACATGGTTTGGGTAGAAAGTAAGAGAAAGGCTCTGTTACTAAAAATACTCGAATATTAAAAATAGACGTTGGTTTAAATTTTATGTTCCTGATTTTTACTCCTTTAAAGTATTTTTCCTTGTATGTCTCAATGGGCCAAAATTCCAAATACTTACTTAAAGCAGGCACCTGATGACCTGTGTCATGTGCTTTTAGCCAGGAGAAATGCTCACGGCTGTGGGTAGGGATGGGTTAACACTCTTACAAACAGTAGCTTGCAGGTCACTGCCATTTCTCTCTGCCTCATCATGTCACCACAGAAATTCACACTCTGAAACCTTAAGGGTATAGCAGCAACCGTGCTGCAAACAGAAGCTTCAGCTGAGCTGTCTCTGATCCTGAAGGAGCAGAGTGATCCTTGGTGCTCCTCGCCATCCACGAGACACCTGGCTGGTTCTGTGTTTGGCTGAAAGTGAGGATTCTGGTGTGCATTACCCCAAAGATAAGATATCTGATAAACTAATAGTGGATGTCTGGATTCATAATTCCTGGCAGCCCTTTCATCTGGATTCTTGGAGATAACAACAGAGATGTGCCCAAAATAGGGCCCCTGGTCTCTCTGGTGGTTCATGATTTGTACTGGTGTTTGAACCAGGGCACCAACCCTGACCTTCCCCCTGCTGCCTCCTGCACATTCACAACTACTGCTTTTCCTAAGAATATTTATTTTGTAAATTAATGGCAAATGCTCAGGCTGATGGGTTTGCTACCCTTTGTAAATCAGGAGCTGAGCTTTTGCCTGGTACTTCTCATGCAGACTTTTCCAAAAGTACTTTCATGAAAGCATTTAAGCACCAATGGTTTGGCTTGATAAGAGCAAAGTGTGATGCAGGAGTAGGATGCAGGTGTTACAATCACATTTGGAAAACTCATAGATGAAAAAGGAGGCACTGAGGAATTTTAGAGAACACTTTCCTAAGGAGATGGAACATCCTTCGTGGATGTTGCACCACTCTCTGTGAACCAGGCGTGACAAAAAGCCCTTCCTGGTGCAAAAGATATTTGAACCACTTTGGCCTCTTGTGCAGGACACACAAGTCTTGCATAGAGAAAGAAACTGTCCTTGGAGCAGGGAGTTGGGTCTTCCAAAATAATGGTCCACTAAACAAAAGCAGGGGAAGAAAAGTGCTCTGCTATCTGCTGTGTAAGTAAAGAGTTTACAGGGTTGTGCGATTTTTGGTTACTGCCACAACCGAATAAGCACTTTTGGTGCTGCGTGTATGGTTTTGAACATCTTCAGGTAAACAGCTTCTGCCTGCTCCAATGTTATTGTGGAGCATTTCTCTGGAAAATCTGTCTGAGTGCCAGGGGAGCCATCTTCATCTGCTGAACACTCCTCAGGTGAGCTACTGACCTGCACCGACCCAACACCTGCAGCACCCGCGAGCTGCTCAGCCGTGGCCACCGGGTCGCGGAGTGACACCGAGCAAGGCGCGCCCGCGACAGCTTGGGGGAAACTGGGTCGCTTTTTTATAGACTTTAAAATGAAATACGAATCAAAACTCCTTCTGATAGCGGAGAAGCTGGAAGCAATTCCAAGCCTTTCTTGAGCAGAAAGGCTGCTCTTGACTGATACTCCCAGAAGTGAGCACTGAAGCGTTAGCCTGTCATCCGCTGAACACTCCAACCACACTAAAGGAGGCACCTGGACTCGGAAGATCGAAGCTCTGCTCAGTTTTCTCAAGTTGGATATTCTGGTATTTCTGGTGCATCGTGCATATGTAGAAGCAGCAAAATTTGTCTTGGGGAACAGAGGCATCAGCACGGAGAGGGGACAGATGGTGTACGCTACGGAGACCAAACCACGGCTCGATCTTCCCAGAGAGAGCGGGTCCTGCAAGGTAGGAAAAGTGGTTCTAAATGAGACAGTGACACAGAAAGTTGGAAAAGGAATGGCTCGGGTAGGGGACTGTTCTGATGCTGAGAGGGAAGAGGTGGTCTGAGGACAGCGCCTTGAGCGTGGAAAATTGGTGTGTGGGGAGCGGGTGCAGGGATCATCACCTGCTTTGGAGGCTTAATAACTCCCTTTAAACAGAAGTGCGCTCTTGGTTTAGGTGAATTCCATGTTTTTCACAGGGAAAGTTTTTTCCCAACCCACCCTGTTAGCAGATGTCATTCCCTGAACTGAGAGTTCGTAAACCTTTCAGAAAACTTCTGTTTGATTTTCAGGCTTTATTATTGTACATCAAGATGGTTTTATTTGCCATGTTATTGTTTCTGGTGTAATTGCTCTTGCAATTAGAAAAGATAATAGATTAAATGACAGCTACAGTTTTTAGTTTATTGTGTTTCAGAAGATCTCCATTTATATCTTTCCTTAAAATTTTGCAATTAAATTTATAAACAAAAAATAAAAATCCAGGGGCATGCTTCTTTACCACCAACTCCTGCAGGCTGTCTGTGGGATGTCTGGGCTGAGGATGAGCTTGAAAAGAATACTTATATGATCCTGGAATATAAATTAATCCCTAACTTCTCCAAGTCAAATTCACTATATCCTTTTTTATCTTCTCAGAACAAGGGAAAATATCAGTTAAATTGTCACAAATCAGCCCCACACTGTTGTGAAAGAGCATCTGATTTCCTAAATTAATCTGAAAGGTATGTTTTCAGATTTCAGAACCCTCTCCTTAACCTTGCTTCCACAAATAGCTTTATGCTGAGATGAAGTGTAGACAAACACACAATAGAACTTTCTACCCAGAACTGCTGAGGGGTGTGTGCTATATCCTCTCATAGCAACCATAGGCCCCAGCTCAGTTTGGAGGCTGAATGGATCCTGTGCAATGGTTTCCATGGTTGCACAGGGCTTCGTGTACCCAATAACATTAATATTCCAGTCCTTAATGGAATAACTTGTGCAAAGGCAATTTTTTCCTCTTTATTTCTTATCTTAAATTATTGCTGTCTTAACGATTGAATAAAGTTCTAACATGAAAGTTATTCTACTAAAGCTTAAAATGTTGTTGAGATTGCCTTAGCATGGAGCTCAAGCCTACAGTAGTTATGTAAGCAAAATTTCAGGTGCCTCCTGAGGCATCACTGTCGGATTTGGCTGGTAAAATAATGATGGTTTTTCTCTTTATCAGTTTGCTAGTACTGTTTATCTTAACAAAAAGTTTGATTGCCACTAAGAAGTTAAGAATACTGGCAAAGGCTGACCAGTTTTTGGAAGAAGACACTGCGAGTCTGGGAACTTAGAAGTGGGAACTCAGTTGTAATAATGTGACTCAAGTTTAAAGGAAGTGCTTTCTTTTGTGTTTTAATGCTGAGTTGGGGTGATTATTGTCCTCGACTTTTTTGCCACCTAGGGCTTTCCAAAGCTCACCTCTGTGTGAAGTTGTCCACTACCTCATTTTTTATGTCCTTCTGAAAAATCTCAGCTGTTAATTAAGAGCTGTGTTAACTCTTACAAGAAGATCACTTCGGAACTACACATCAGCCAAGTGTCAAAGAAAACTTCTTGACAAATGCTGACGTCCTTGGGTAGCTCCAGCTGACTGGGACATCCCTACACCTTAAAACCACAAGTGCCTGGGCTGTGGGAAGGATTCCTTTCAAGGTGACCAAAACTTGCAGGTGCTGTCCCAGTTCTGGGACAGGCCATGCCTGAATGAGGGGTTGGGTCATGGGCAAAACTTCCTGTGGGCATTGTGGAGCTGTCTGTCTGATTTACGGGAGAAAGAAATGTTCTGGCAGTCCTTTTTTGGTGTTTCAAGACTCAATGGGATATCCAGCCCTACTGAAGCATAGGGTGTAAATATCTAAGTACCACAGAATAAAAGATGCAGAGGTCTGAAGAGAGCTCTTCAGAAACACCACAGAAAGCTCCAAGAAATTGTCCAAATGAGTGTAACTGTGATGTTTATAATGGTTAGTTGCTACTGAGGTGTAATCAGTGCTGACTTCTGGCCTCTGCTCTGTAACTGAAGGTCTGAGAGCACGCAGAGCTCACTAAACCTTCCAGTGATTTATCTGAAGTGTTTATGATCTGGCTCACAGATGTGTATCAAAGCATGGTTTACAAAGAAGAGCTCCATGTGCAAAAAGGTTACATTTTTAGCTTGTGTAAACTGTTGTTTCCCCAGCAAAGCCAACCAAGTTGCCGTGTGATGTCTCCCAGCAGAGGATCTGCTCTCCAACCAGCGCTTGGTTATTGTTCTTGGCTGTGGCCATAAATATTTCAGGGTGTGCTGGAGCTGGGCTCTGAATGCCTTCATTCACAGACCGCTGTATAAATGATCAAAGGAGAGGCTTCTTGATCTTGTGTGTAATAAATCCTCTGCTTTCAGGTCTGCTGAACTGGAGACTATCATAGAAATACTTGTTCCTCATGCACAGACCAGGAAGCTGGAGTCAAGTATTCCTCCTGTTGGACAAATGCCTCTGGAATTCCACGAATTGCTTGGCACATGTGACAGAGCAGGCAGAAGGATCTCAGCCTTTGTTTACTGCACTGTCTGCCTGTGTGGAGCACGGCTTTGGAGAAACTGCTCCCTGCTTGAGGTCAAGTAGTGACAGGGGAGAAGGGGCATCCACCTGAATATCTGGAAAAATGCAAGTAGAAGGAAAGATTTGAAAGCAAACATTGTTGGGATAAGCTTAATTTTGGATTTCAAAGGGTTTGTTGTAGAAACATTCCCTAGATTTTAAACAAGGGTTTGTCTTAGCTTGCAAGTCATCTAGCTTTGTTTTCCATCTTGAAGGTGTCTTTACAGAACAGTGGTAAAACAAGAGAAAAACTGAGGTGAAAGAGGTGAATGCATCTTGAAAGGAAAGAGAGCTGAGGATTCCTGGTACCTGGACACCTCATATCTTCCTGTGATCTGCAGTACCTGGCCATCAATAAACAACATAGAAAGGAAATAGAGGTCTATCACAATCCCTGTCCATTTTTAGCTAAAAAAGTACCTGTGATTACCTGTCTGAATCGAATTAATTTTATTGATAAAAAGTAGAGAAGGAGTAGCTTTCTAATGGAGTTTTTTGCCTGTTAGCTGGGTCTTCATCAGAAGTAGCTATGGCCACAATAACACGCAGAGTCACATTTGTGAATTTGAAAACTCTGTGGGTTTTTCCCCTGTGGAGACTGTATACATCATTCCCATTCAGAATTCCAGCTGTCTGGGCTAAAGAGCACGACCTGGACTTCTGAAATTTTCCAGCGCTTATCGTTCATGCCATGCCTTCCTACATTTAACTGACATAACTAATAAGAAACAAGTGCCACAATCCGGGAAATCCATGGCAGGACTGCCCCGTGCATCCATGCTAACCTGTGTATCACCTTTCTTTGTGCAGTTGTTCAAGGGGCTAACGGAGAATCCTGCCCTTTTGAACGGGAATTTTGCCAGCTGCATTAACTGGGACAAGATTATTGACTGTCTGAGGCAAAGCTTAGAAGATAATTGCTGTGTTTAACTGTTAATTCTCTAGCATTATCCCAGTAACTTGCTGATGCATCCAGGAGTCGCTTGATGTCTATATATACACACACCCACGCGCGTGCACCCGACTGCCTTTGGGATTTCCCTTGCCCTTGCTGATATGAACACAAAGATTTGCTGGGCTTTCTTATTTGTAAATAGAAAATGTTTGGACTTCTGTCCAATAAAGGGAGAGATTACAATCACAATGTGAAGCTGCCTTTGTGTCTGTGCTCATCTCAGCAGCTCAGCAGCTCATCCTTGCACACTGACCGCCACGGCTCAAGATGCTGAAGATGCACAAACAGTGAAGGGGAAAAGTAACGCTGCACGTTGCTAACGCCCTGCGGAGGGATGGTTCGCCCCTTTGGAGAGCTGTGCACAGCCCATGACACCCCTCACTCGGCAGGATCTCCGTGATCTGAGAGCTGGTACCTGCCACCCGACGTGTCTCGTGCTGCGAGACAGGTCTATGAAGTAATGGAGCCTGGCTGTCTGCAGTCAGCACTGCTGTACTACATCCAAAGCAAGCTTACCAGTCAGCAAATGCTGCATTAATCTTTCAGGGAGTGTTTGTTTTGCTTGTTTTGCTAGGCTGAGTTTCAAGCAACTGATAATGTGCTCATGAGCAGCTCTCCTGTTGCAGCCCATTTTTCAAAAAGAAGTGTGAAGGCCATAGCTCCCGAGGTTGGGTGGAACACGGGCTGGGAGGGTTATATATGGTCTGGCTTCAATGACTGAGCTCACAGAGCTTTTGAGTGCATGTCAATGTGTCTGTGCAGGGACATTTGGGACACTGGGGTTGTGGCTCTTTGAAGTCTGCTGAGTGTTTTTAAAACATACCTTGGACTTGGTTCTTCTCCGTTAGTGCTAATTCTGCTCGTGGGGTTATCTCACTGCAAACGAGATGTACTTGTGTTTGCTTAGCAATAGTCAAACCTTCTGACTGCTGAACCAGAAACTCTGAAGGCTTCTGAGGGTTAGATAAGAAAAACACTTTACTCATCACAGAGTTTTAAGTACTGAAATGCCTGGAGTTTCGGGAGGTAAATGGCAGCGCGCCTGGCTTGTTCCCACTTGTCCCTGCAGAGTTGCTGCTCTGTCCAGCTGCAGCACTGAAATTACAGCTCACATGCACTTCAAGGCCCATCCTTCCAAGTCTTTTTGCATTTAACTCCTCTAAGCAAAAAGGAATTTAGATACACAAATAACTTTTAGGATGTGGAAAATTCACATCTGGAGACTCTCATATGCGCAGAACTTACAAGGCACTTCTCTGGACTTCTTCTGGTGGTTTTTATTTTAAGACACTCCGTGCTCTTTGATGACTTGCAAAATCAAATCTCGCAACATTTCCACAAGCGAGGAGAATTTTAGCTCCCAGAGTGAGAACAGAAGGATACACTGTGATCTCGAGGTCTTTTAGCCTGCTTATATAGTCTGAAAGAATGTGGCTGGGCAGTGAGTCTGTTACAAAATGATGATTTTTATGGTGTTGGGATAAGACAAATCCGGTGGATATTTCATGTGCACATACTTCTAGAAACTTTTGCTGAGAATCAATCTTTTACATGAAATATATTCTGCTAAGAGTACTCCAAAAGTAGTATTTTTTAAAGTGTATTTTTGATGAAAATATATACCCACTGCTTAAATTTAAAGTGGGAATGTACTTCAAGAAGATTTTGGGTGGAGAGAGAAGGGGAATAGTTGAGTAATTTTCATCTCTTTTACTGTTACCCTAATCTTGCACATATTCGTGCTCACAATAAGGGGATTAAAAAGGCAGAGATGACAAAAAAAAAATGATTTCTAAATTCACCAGTTGGAGAGCTGTTTGTACACATTTTCATGTCTCTTTCTGGTTTTGGATTAAGTTCCTACTCCAAAGGTGCAATTTCCTGGTTAACATATTGGTCTGGAAGGACCCAGGGCTCGTGCAGACCTGGCACACAGCAGGCAGGCTGGCTCAGGGGGAAAAGCTGTTGCTTTTCCTTGCCTGCTGCAGACACGAGCGTGGTGAGAATTCCCTTGGTACAGGGAAGTGTTGTGGTATTACACTCAGCATTTATTGGTGTGGTAACAGGATAGATCCTCCAGGCGCAAATAAACATTATAAAACCTCCCTTCCCCAAATCAACTGCTTGAATTGGATGCAAGAGAGGGTTTGGCATCTTGGATTTTTCTGTGTAGCTCTTTGTGAAGAGCAGTGCACATCCTTATCATCAGTCTTCAGTTTTTATTTACATGGGTATCCCAGGGCTGGGCTGCCGAGCATGGCCGTGCCCTGTCATGTAGGATACACAGGACAAGGGGAAATGGCCTCAAGCTGTGCCAGGGGAGAGTTTAGATTGGATTTTAGTAAATATTTCTTCGCTAAAAGAGTGGTTAAGCACTGGAACAGGCTCCCCAGGGAGGTGGTGGAGTCACCATCCCTGGAAGTGTTCAATAAACGAGCAGACAATTCATAGCAGTTCATGACATGGTTGAGACAAGCTGGTACTCGATTGATGGTTGGACTTGATGAGCGTGGAGGTCTTTTCCAGCCTTGGTGATTCTGTGATTCTCTGACACTCCATGGACTGCTGCCCATGGTAGCCTGACTGCTGTCCAACCCCAGGGGATGGCAGGGCCCCAGTGTGGACGGATCAGTGTGAGGTGTTGTGCCAGGTCTGAGTTCAACTATGGCATGCAATGCAACACCTCACAGTTTATCTTGTTAAACCTACCCCCATAATCTGCCTAGGCAAGGTTTGACTTTTTTGCACGTGTCCCAGAAAAAATAATAGAAATTCTTCCGAAAAAAAAGTAAGATTTTCACATCTTTTGGAATTTCTGCAGTGAGTCTGAAGAGTTCAGGCTTGTTACTAAAAACAGCCCAATGTATATTTGAGGGTGGAAAAATAATCCTGTCACTTCTTTGGAACGTGATCTAAAGTTCACTGAAGTGAATGAAAAGGCTCCTGTTGGTTCTAAGTGGATCCAGCCTTTACACGGGGAACAGAAGACGTGTGTCTCATCCGCTTAAATTTGAAAATGTTATTGGTAATTTGTGTTGATAGAAAGAGCACATGGTAACTTCCTTTCTGCATTTATATAACAGGAGGCAAAAGCCTCGAGTTTGAAAACATTGAGGATGCAGTTGCCTGTTTCCATCACGATGAGAGAGACACAGCCAAGGATTGGGCTGGTTTAAGAACATTTGATGGGAGGAAAAGCATTAGGCACTGGTTTCCTCTTGGGCAATGGTGTCCCATTGCCATCCCACCAACAGATGACAACCTGGTGAGCAATGCCAGCTCCAAGCTTGCAAAAGGCAAGATGGTTCTTCCTGAAACGCCTCTATTGATGTTTTATTTGTGGGTTTAATCCAAGTGATTATTACACTCTCACTAAAACAACCCCCGCCAGCGAGTGCTGGAGGTTACCAGGGAATCCACTGCAGATGGGCCAAGCAGGTGCTGCAGCCTGGGGAGGTGACAGTCCCCTGGCACTGCTCCGTGATGGAGTGAGTACTGCTGGGCTTGGCACTGCTGGGCTCATGGTTGGACTTGATCTTAGAGATCTTTTCCAGCTTCAGTGATCCTGTGATTCCATGATCAATGTTTGGGAATGCAGGACCGAGTTGTTCACACGGCTGACGATGCATAACTGCTGCTGCTCCCCCGGTGTGATGGATGGGGTTACCCGGGGCTGGAATTAATACAGCAGTGAGAGGAGACAAGAAAAACAGCATATGACTGCCAAAAATGATCTGTGATGGATCTTGTATTTTTAAGATATCCCTGTGTCAATGTGCTTGCAAAGTAATCTCTTCTTCAGCCTTGTCTACCATCACCATTTTAAAAAGAGATTTTTTTTCATGACTCGCCTAAATTCATTTTATCTGATAGTCAAGAACTGTCTCATCTTTAGTGCTCAAGTAAGTATGGCTGTTTGGTTTTTTTAAGATGACATAGCATTCAAAATATTTGAAAGCCATGCAGAGAAATATTGTAGAATAGGAAATTGTGCAGGAATGAGATGGCTGAAGCTGCTCATCTGTAATAACACAATACTTCTGTTTTACACAAATGACTTGATTAAAATCAAGACTTGCTCTCGATTTTCACCAGTATTAAAACAGGTGAAAGCAAAAGCAGAAAGACCATTTGACTTTTTATTTTTCTACTTTTCTTTCTTTTTTTTTCTTTAGGTATGGTGATTCAATTTATTCCTTGCAACACTTAAACAAGCACAGAAAATGAATAGAAATGTCAGGACCCTGGAAAAAAACAACACTTGAAAGAGAATTTTTATGAATTGATGAGCTGAGAGCTGAGCTGGTACCAGCAGAGTGGGATCAGTCTGGATTTCCACATTTTTCAGCCATCTTTAAGACCATTTCCTTGCATTACATGAGCCAGAGGGAACCTGGAACTACACACAACTTGTTGTCAAAGAAACTTGCACCATCACAAGGCGTCAGCTCTGCTCTCCAGAGACCAAATCTCCAGACAATCAACTCGTGTGTGCTGTTAATGCTTTGTTTCTCTCACTTCTCCCGTGTATATGAAACTGTCAAGCTGAATTACACTTTATAAAGTGATAGGGAAAAGATCTAACATTTCTTTTTCCCTTTTACAAATTTTTACAGTGTGTGGAAGTTAATTTTTGCAGCCTAAAAGCCATCCAAACAAAACAAGTCCTGCTGCTTTGGACGTGACATCTTTCAGGTAAACAAGAAAAGCTTTTGACATAATTTGCAATTATTATTACCATCATTTTTTTTAAAGCTCTGCTTTCATAAAAAGATGCTGTGAGAGGCATGAGAACAAATGATGCTTACTGGAATCTAAATTTTTCAGTTAAAATACAACAAATGAGCACAAAAGTAGAAAAAAGGCAGAAGCCTGGCATCACCTCCTCAATCCCACTTCTGACTGTTGAACGTTGTGCAGCCTCACTGCATAGATCAACATTCTCCATCAGTGCAGAGACTTGGGAATTTCTCTGTTTCTTGCAAGAAGGGACCAAAATCAGTGATTTTCTTTGTGTTTCACTGAAATCTGTCCAGTGAGGACTCCAGTGCTTTCCAGCAATGTGAGTCACTCTCTTTTTGATAACGGACAAGGCTCGTCTTTCAAAGACCTGCACAAGCTCCTGGGCTCCCCGTGGCAGACAGCAAGAGCTGCACTCACTCCTGACTCTCTGCAGGGTAAGAGGTTGGCAGTTCCTGTGCCTAACCAGTCAAACCCCACCTCTGATTTCGTACAATAAAAAATGAAAACAGTGAGCTGGACATGCCGCTGGTGTTTCTGTTCCCTGCCAGCACTTTGACACATCTGGCAGGAAAGTTCACTCGATGAAGTGTTTTCTACCTTTCTATCTTTCCATGGCATTGCTTGGAAAATCCAGGTTTGTTGATTCCTTTGCTGTGTAATAAACCCTGCAGATGGTTCCTCACATTTATTGCCTCACTTCTTCCTCTGGTTTTGGAATGTATTTGTATTGTACCTTTCAGTAAGCAAGCCCCTGCTAAAGTCAGAGCATAAAGCTTGTTCAAGGTGCCTGCATTCCTTGAAAGGAGCCAGGCAAGCATTCCCTCCACAAATACAAGTTATTCATCGAATTTATTCCATCTGGGGTTTGTATGTGTGCATGTATTCTTTGTTAAGTGTTTCAGCAAATACTAAAATCCCAGGTAGGTTAAGGGGATCAGCAAAATCCCTGCCAGTATTAAATGAATATTTGTGGAGCGTGAATTTTGAGTGTGCTGTGCAAAGCCTGTAATGCTCAAAGCTATATTCTTCAGTTAAATGGTTAAACTCTGCCCTAAGACCAATTTGCCCACAACAGTAGGAAAGCAGAAAAGAAGTGAGAATTACTTGTAGCGAAGAACATACAACCACAGGAAAGGATTTTTTGAGACATTATAACAAGCAGTTGAAGTCTTGGAGTCGTTCAAGAGGCTTCACTGTTTCCAACAGCAAATTGTTTATGAAGAGAAATAAAACAACCTATTCTTTTCCTTTTTCAAGTACCTTTAGTAACTTGTAAGATTTGTGTCAGACTCCAAGAAGAAAATTATCACCAATTATATTCCAAAGAATAGCAATAAAAGCTTGGTAAGAGGAAAGCAATACTGAAGCTTCTTCAGTCAGCTCAGTAGTTTTAATTGCTATGTTTTTTTCTGAAGGATATTTTTAAAACTCCAAGCCCATTTTCCCTTCTGTAGAAATACTGCATCGCCTTGTTCTTGTTTTTCTCAAAATCACATTTTCGCTGTGTGCCTCTAGCTATTAACCCTGTGGATTTCTTTTAGATAGCAGAAAGATTGATTCCAAAAACCCACGAGCCTCGAAAACCGCCCCAGTGGGATAACACCCCACTTATCCCCTGCTTCTGATGGTGAAGAGGAAAGCATCTCTGTCCTCCTGTATTGCTGAAAAGGCAGAGCAGCTTCACTTCTGACTCTACAGCCTTGCACAGACAGGTACCCTCGTCCTTCTTTATTTTTGTCCGTCTCTCACACCAGGTGACAGGAATTTCTCCCAAGAAGGAGATAACTTCCTTCCTAAGCTCATGCCCTGTGGACAGCCTGTGGTTTCCTCAGGGCTCCATGCTACCCTCGTTATCTGATGGAGGATGGCAGTGCTGGGATGGAGAAGGAGAAACCTTCCTGGCACAGACAGATTAGAAAGTTTTGATCCTCCCTGGAGCTGGAGGCCAAGAGAGATGAACCAAACTGCCCATTAGCTGCTTACTCTTGTACTCAATGGAATGGGCTCTCCTTTGTAACTGGGGTGATGGGGAGAAATACATCATTAAGCTATTGTCTATTAGCTGCTTTGATTTATGGTGGCAAGACACAAATGTCTCTGGTAGTTTGGATGCTCTTTCTTAAAATTTTAGTCTTTCAAGATGGACTCTGCTTCCGTTGCAGTACAAGCTTTTGGTTAGCGTTAGACTCCAGGCAGTTCTATTAAACCTCAAAAGAAGCACTTGCAGAGCCTTGGGATCAGCTGACATGCAGTTCAAGCTTTTAAATCTGCAGGGCTGAACCTGGGGCAGGGAGATTCCTCCTCTCCCAAAAGCACAGATGCACCTGGGGAGCATCAGAGAGCCCACTCTAGACCCAAACTACAGGCAGGTGCACTGGTGGAATGGTGGATCCTGGTAGGGTCTGCCCTGGATGCAGCAAAGGAAAACCCTGCTTCACACTCCCATGAGGATCTGAATGATTTTACAGCTAATAAACCTCCCCTCTCCAGTTTCATTGATCTGTATGGACTTGCCAAGGTGGAAGATTTGTTTGCTGGCTTTGAAAATCAGTTCGTTTATTTGAGTTCTTCCTGTAAAATTCTCCATAGCGCGTTACTACCCAAAGTTTCAAAAACTGACCCTCTGTGGTGGGATCTGGGGGGAAAGTGAAGCCTGTATCTTATCCATAAGTGTGTAATGATGTTTGAAAATCCATATTTTTTAAAAAATGGTTTAAAATGAGCCTTGTAATTTTGAGGACAAATCCTAACAGGGCAGAGGGAAGGAAGTGGAGGGGAGCAGGGTTCAGGGAAGGCTGTGGCAGAAGCTTTGCCTTCTGTTACCGGCAGGCACATTTAAACCAGCTGCTGCTCTATTAAAGAGGGGGTTTCTTTAACATCTAATACACATGCATAAAATTATGATAGATTTATTCTGACAATTTAACTGAGTATTTAGAAACAGCACCCTCTGCTTTAGATCCTTCTCAAAGGTAGGAATGTCCAGAATTCTCTCTTGCCATTTCAGCAGGTGACAACCCAGTGCTAAGGACACCTGGCTCAGCACAGCCATTCCTCCTCAAACAGGTGAGGAATTCCCAAGGTTTGACATCCTGCCCAGCCAGAAGCTTTGGCCATGGGACACACTCTTAGGTCTGTGCTGTCTCCACACCCTGGTGTGGATGCCAATCACAAAGCCACTTCTCTTGCCCACCTCCACCTGGCAGAGTAAAGCTGAGGGACCAGGTCCCCATGGGAGGTGTTGGCAAAGCACCAGTGAAACCAGTGCTAAATCCAGAGCCCAGAGCAACGCCTCAAGTGGAGCAGCCAACATGATCAATTGGGACAATGGACAGTGCTGGACCTCAGCTCTTCCCTTGCTCCCCTCCCCTCATATTTATAGGTTTCTAATTTCCGCTGGATAATGAATATCGCTCTTCATTATAATTATGTTAAAAGGTACCAGCATGATGATTCAGAAACCCTTGAAGATATAGTCATATTTTCAGCAACAGATGGATTTAACACTGCAGATGGAGTGTTAAGAGTGCAGGTAATAACAAACTCAGCAATGTACTGTACTGAAATATAATTGGAAAGTATTAATCATATATTGGTTACTTCAGCTTCACTAAGTAGATGTTTAATTTTCATCAATCTTTTTACCAGATTCCCGGAAAGATTTCTGCACAGACAGAGTGTGGCTTTAGGTGAAGCGATTGCCCAAGTTATTAATGACTGAGGCCTTGATCTTGCAGCCATGTGCCCATGGCTTACCCAGGCATGCAGAATAAAAATCATTTGTGTTAATAAGGCTGTCACAGGGAGCCCCATTCATATGGCCCAAGCTTCAGCTGGTGACCGGTCAGTGGTAAAGCACAGCCCCTTCCCTTCGTGGGGCTGCTGGAAAGCCGCCAGCAGGAACGGCTGCCTGCAGGATTTGGGGCAGAACACAGCATTTTGAAAAGCTCCACTTACAGAAGAGAACCATCAGTCTAAGCCTTTGCGGGATTGGGAGTTAGAATATAGACAGAACAGGGTTGGGATTTTTTTGCAATTCCTCATTATTTTCTTTAAGTACAGACTTTCTGGAATTATCTGCACACAGAAAAATGTCTGCTGCAATCCTCATAAACCCTGTCATCTTGTTGGGTTTTTTAATGCACCTCTTCATAGAGATTTGTCCCAAGTTTTATATTTGAAGTCTGGATTATTCAGGGGACTTTCTGCTCTGAGCAGACCATGCAGGACCAGAGTAATCAGGAACGCCTGGTTGCATGCCATGACTCTGATTCTTTAATTAATGCTATTTATAACTAGGATATCATTTGTAGGATCACAAAGTGGTCCCTGCTCCAGTGTGCCACCTGGGAACTCAGGGAATGGGGAGTGTGCTAGGGCACCACTCCAGCTCATGCAAAAAGTCTGTTTTAAACCAGGAATATGAAATAGAGTTTTGGTGGCAACAGAAACATTATTTTTTGAATATGTTTTTTGTGGATGGTTTGTGTTCACATCCTTTTCTGTGGGTTCAGGCATTTGGTGAAGCTGCATCTCCACTGATTCCCTTATGAGGTTTTCTCTCCCTGGTGGGAGTGCACAGCCGTGGTGTTCCATGATGACCATGAACTGACCAGATGGACTGTTGTAAACAACAACATAAGCATTCAACACCTAAATTTCAAGTCCCATGAAATACTTTGCCCAAATGTTTTGGTCTTTTCCTGAACTATTTAGTTTTCTAGATATCTGTGAACTCTGAAAATGTAATGACAGGCTAGAATTCTCTCTGGAAAACTGACTCTCACCTGAGGACACAGTATCTTTATCTTGACTGATAAGAAAAAAAAGATCAGGTAATAAAATTCAACATGACTGGAAATAAAATTGAGCATGACTAGAAACCACAGGTGAGCGTGTTTAATAACGTGAAATTAGTGTGCTGTCTACTTCCTGACAGGCTTTTGTGCTCCACAGAGAGACAAACAGGTACTGATCGATTGACCGTGGTAATCAAATCAAGTTCTGTGAGTACAAATGGCTCTAAATATGGTGTCTCCTTAGGGTACCAGGCGAGATGAGTGGTTTGTGACTCAGGTCCCACACTGCTTTTGTGGGGAGGGGACAGCTTGTTGTTAGAATGGGAAGATAAATAGTATTTTGTTTAATTTTCACTCACACCTTGAAATAAACTGTCCCTTATCTTCCTGTCTTGTGCTGTCCATGTTCCGTGAGTGAGCAGCGAGCCCCAGAGCTGCAGCAGGGGTTGCAGGAAGGGATGGGGGTGTGTGGGGAGGATCAGCCAGGATGACCCTGGTGCTGTGGAAGCTGAAGGAGTCACATGGAGCTGACAAATGCGGCTCCCCAGGCACTGACTCGTGGATGACACAAAGGACACGAGTCATGGTGCATCCATTTTCCAGTCTGGAGATCTTTCTCCCATGTGCAAACTGGTAGGATGGACATTTCATCTTACTGGCAAGGTTTCAAGCCTCCTTCTCTCTTTTTTTTCCCTTCCATATTTATGAGAATTAATTGAATCAAAAATTACTTAAATTTTCAGGTGTCTCAGTTCTGATTTAAATTATATTTTTAAAAATTTGTTCTGCATTTGTAGCACAGAGTTGTGTTGCTTGGGAGAGGTCAGTCTCAGTTTTCACCAGCAGGACGGGACATTTGGTACTTGTTTGTGAGAAGCAGGTGGGTAAAGCCCTGCATTTACACATAATAATCTAACTTAATACATATTAAGAAGCTGTCTAGGTCTGTAGAGAAGATAGTGGGAGGCAAAAGATTCCCTTTAATAAATCATCTCATACCCTGCTCGAAAAGGCTCAAACTCCAGCTCAACCAAAGGGCATTGAGCAAAGGGGTGTAACTTAAACCACTGGTACCTCTGAGAGCTGGAGGGCCTCTGTTCCTTCCCCACTGACATCAGAACTTCTCCATGTCCCAGTCTGCCCTGCATCATCTCAGGAGATGCTGCTTGGTCTGTCCCATTAAAGTGACAATATTTTTAATTTGTGATTCATGACACAGTGCTTGGGATGAAAATTGTAATTCAAGCAACATCACCAACACATGCTTTCTGAAGGCATTTTATTTGCTAGCTCAGACTGTGTGAAGTTTGCTGGATGTATCAGAAGATAGAGGTAAATATCTTGTTTTTCAAAACTTGATAAATTATTGACAAAGGAAAAATGCCCTGAGTTAATCAATTGGATGTTTTTTTCACCCTTTGTCCCTGGAGGATTTAGATGTAGCGGATCGTGCTTTAGTGCTGGTCTGCTCTCATCATTTGCAAGGGAGAAAATAAACATTCCTGCGCCTCAACTCCTCATCAGTGTCTGAACTGGAATGAATCAGCTATTGAGCTGAAGGAAATGAAATATAAATTGACATGAAGAAAATGTTCTCCCTGCAGCTGCAGAAGCAGCTATGGTTGTCAAAAGCTGATTTTTATCCCTTCAAAGACCAGTATTTTTGGTCACATCATCCTATTCAATAACTGGTCTTTCTATAAAAGTTTAGCCTAAAGTTACTTCTTTAATACTATTTTTAAAAAATTATTAAAGTAAGTTCAATGAAAGATTGTCTTCATTTCAGTTGTGACTTTTGGCACCCATCTGGAACGGAAAATCAGAATACAAGCTGCTCTTTTTAAATGTTAATCCTGTTTCTTCCTTGATCATTACTACAGACACAGCATTTAGTAGTCTCACAGAGTAATTTAAAAACATAGCAAGTATTCTTTTAGTCTGAGGCTTTTAACTCAGGAGTTTGTGTTGCAGAAGTGCTCCTGTCTGGGAGTCAGGTGGTTGCATTTGCTCACCTTGGTTTTGCTAGGCTTGCACACACAACTTTGCAATGACATAATGCCACCACTTATGGCACAAATGTTCTAAACAAATATGAAATAGTCTTTTTAGGGAGTGATTTCAAACCATTAAATTTCTGGTGCTACACTCTAGAGCCCTCTGCTGCACTGAATTACCTGGAATAAGTTCTTTCAACTCAGGTTGTCCAATCATCCTTCTTAAGTGGCGCCATTATTGAAATGTTTTATTTTTCTGGGCAATTTCTTTGCTATGCAACTTTCCTGGATTTACTTGGTGCTAAAATACATGGGAGAACACGACACAGTTTCTCCCTGCTCCTCTTCTCATGCACACTTGGAGAAATGAAAGATCACTAAAGGACAATCGTGTTGTAAAATGCATTCGTTGTACGGGGGAGGAAAAAAGGAACAATTTGTTTGTGGGTATTCTGGAGATGTCTTTGGAGATGTGTCAGGAGATGTCTCCACTCCCAGAGCTTGGATCATTCAGTTCTCTATCACAGCAACTACTCTGCTGTAGCACAGGTATCAAATTTATTAGCAAACTTAGACCATTGCTCAAGTCACTGGCTTAGAGAAGAGCTCTACTTCAATATATCAACCTTTTTTTCAAGTTCAACCCCTGCTTCTCTCTTTCTCCACCTGTTTTTCCCCCCACCTCCAATGGCCTCATCTCCTGAGACAGGAAAGCACTTTCCTTGCTGCTTTGCTCTTTCTCCCAGCATAGGTTGCTCATCTTGTAGGCAGAGTGAACATTTTAATCACTGCCAGTGTTGTACTGTCCCTCTGAATACTCCTCCTATTGCCAGGTCTCCTCTAAGTGGATGCCTCCTAATTGCTAATTAAATAACATAAATCTACCTTGAGATCAGCTGCAGCGAGCATTTATGGAAGTTGGGTCTTTCCCCCTTGGATCCTCTAAAATTTATCCCTTGAGATCTCTTTGGTTTTCTTAGAGCTATTTTTATTGGAGATGGAGTTGATTTGGGACATGACAAAAAGTCACTTTAGTACAGCACTCAGACCTGCTGAGTTTGTAGGATTGAATCCTACACGTAAACATCTTTCCTTACATAACTGATATTTTCTGTTTTACTACAGTACTTTTTTAAAGCTGAACTATGAAGCTGATCCCTCTCTAATGCTTGGTGGCCCTCGCTAACTAAACAAAAGATTTTTATGATTTTTAAAGGATTTGTTCACTGTCAGATGAACAGATGCAATATGCACCTGTAGCCTCTCTCCACTGGGAACCATTTTTACTGCTATTGTTTAGAAGGGTTCATAAAATTTTTGAAGCAACTTTGTGATGAGAGAATAGACTTTTATGTTAAAAAGCTTTAGCGAAAAGCATCTGCTTTGTATGTCTAGTTTGGTTTTGGGGTTTTTTTGCTAGAACTAAAAATTGATGTATGTCTTTTGACTTGAGAATTTCTGTTCAAAATACCAACATACCGTGGAAAAGGGAGATGGAGAAGATTTATCTGAGGACTTGTCAAAATTCTGTCCAGACATGGTGATGACAACTTCTGTGTTTTAGCTACTTATCATAATTTGTTGATGTTTTAGATACTCTTGTTTGATATTTGTATTCATATGGCTGAAGTAAACGGCTTATTTGGGATTTATTCCTGATTTTGCCATAGACTCATCTTCCAAGACATTGGCCAGGTTTCTTCTGCTTTATTTTAGGAGCTGGTGGATAAGGAGTGGAGTAAGCAAGGCAACCTGGAGACCCTTTAGCCTTAACTCTGAGGGTCTCAGTGCTCGTATCTCAAGTCAATCATGGAATTCCAGTATGAATTAAGTCCTACCTGTTGCAGAGTACTGGACAGGCATGTGGACACAGAATCACAGAATAGTTTGGGCTGGAAGGGACCTTTAAAGGTCATCTTTTCCAACACCCCTGCCATGGACAGGGGCACCTTCCACTAGCCCAGGCTGCCCAGAGCCCCATCTAACCTGGTCTTGGACAATTCCAGGGATGGGGCAGCTTCTCTGGGCAACCTGTGCCTGGGTCTCACCACCCTCATTGTAAAAAGCATGCATGAAGACTCAGAAAGACAAAGTCAAACCAAACCAAGAACAGAGATAAAATAACAGCATCATCAGAAGCATGGAGGGTCTATCCTCAGAGATGATTTGGAGCTAATTGAGCTCATCAAAACAAAGCCTGAGATGCAGATAAGTTACCCCCAAGTATCTTTAGGGAATAAACATGGGGGTAAATAAAACCTAAATTATTTTCAATAACAGGGAATATTGGCAAAAAACCCAAAGAGATTGAAATGACCATGAGAAAATTCAGGTCAGCAATTAACGGATGGTTCCCATCCAGTAGAGGAGAAGTATTCTGAGCAGCTCTGAGCTCTGGGTGCTCCCTTCCCTTAGCTGGGATTATCCTCCCACACCAGTGAAGCCCCCTCAAGGCATTAGTTTCTGTTTCCAGCTCTCGAATCAGTTTGTGTGTTCCACCCGAGTGTGATTTCTGGGCTGTGCTCTCTGCTCCTCCCTCGGGCACATCCTGCGCAGACAGGTCTAGAGGGACGGTGCAGTGGCTGATCGCTGTTCAATGAAGCTCTTCATCCACCTCTACCACCTCCTGCTGCTCTCCCAGTTTGTAACCTGAGTGCTGCATCCCTGCCTGCTGATAACCAGGGACTCAAGACTCATACGGGCACCTCGTGTAACAAGATTTCACCTTCAAATTTAACCTAAATTACCACCTGGATGTAATTTTTTAAGCTTGTATTTAAGCCTGAATTGTTTCAGGCCGGACCGCAGTGACAGGATTTACCCTGGGCAGAACCAAAATCGTGCTGTTGGCCCGGTTGTAAGACCCATCATTTAGCAGGCAGAGCCTGTCACGCTGTCACAAGCTGGGCTGCACGGGAGCCAGCAGCAACGCTCGGCTTCTCTGGAGACGAGTCACGCTATTTTCAAACTATCTGGTTAATCAGTAAACTGAGATCTGCTGCTTTACAGACAATAATGTAATATTTGCTTTGCCTTTGTGCACTACTTTACATTTTGGATCCCTTGCCATTAGGATTCGAAGCATATAGACTGCATCTAATCCAATTTATCCTGTTCATCTTGGCAGTGCTCGCAATGCTGACAGCTTAAAGAAAACACTTAATTTGACTAAGTGTTTTCAGTTTGCTTCTCAAAATATTTGAAATCATTAAAGCCAGAGTACCCCTGCACTGCAATACACACAGTCCTGACCTACTTCAGCAAGTTAATTACAATTTGTGTGATCCCACAGCCCCTGATTATGCTGCAGGCTGAAGTAGTTTACCTGGTTAAGAAAGGGCTCGGTGTTAAAGAATAATTCTCCTGTCTTGATGCTTTTTAATCTGACTTTTAAAGAGGCTCTTGCAGCAAAAATGAGGCATTACTGGGGACTTGGTGTGACACTTTGTGCATCCTGCCTCGCTGGGCAGGGCACAGGGGCGGAGTGCCGAGCTCCCCGTGCAGATCTCTCCCGCTGCACGGCTGCTCTGCCCGGGCGTTCGGAGCTATTTGTATTCATTGCTACCTGCCAGAGGTGAGGCACAGCGCGGGGATGTGCAGCAGCCCTGGAAGTGCCCTGGTGAGCGCAGGTGATTATGAATGGTGGCTCAGCAGCGCTGGAGCGAGCCAAAGCTGATGGGGTCACGGGCTGCAGCCCCCTCCTCTGCTGGTGTGCTCATAACTGAGAACTTGTCACAAACCTCTCTGCGATGGCATCTCACCCTTCCCCTGCTGCAACCCACCGGGAAGAAAAATCATCCAGGCTTGCTGCCAGTGTCAAACACGGATCCCAGACACCAAGCACGAGGGAGGAGAAGGGAGAGGAGGTACAGGAGAATAGAAATGGACCAAAAGGATTTATCAGTGCAAGCGGTGAAGTGTTGTACTGGTGTGAGTCAGGCGAGGTTGCAAATGTTAACACAGATAACGTCGAGGCAGCGTAAGCATCAGCACAGGCTGATGAGCAGAAAGCGCATCCTGAGCTCCTCAGAGCTCTCACGCCTTGGTCAGCTCATTCACTGTGTCTCTTCTGCCAGTGCAGGTCACAGCAGCTTGCTTAGCTGCTGCGTCTGAGCTTTTGGGAGATGTCAATAAACTCCCAATAGTCTGTGTGTCTCACGATCTGGTTTGTCATTTGGATTTGTGTTTAGTGTAGTTAATGATTCAAAAATTATGAAATAGTTACCTAATACCAATTTTTTACAAAGACTACATTTAAAAAGTCCTGTTCTGAATGGCTGATTTTATTGCTGGAGAGGAGCAGGTGAATCAGTATTGTGGTTTGGTAGCACTGGAGCATCTGTCTGCAATGATGTGACAGGTGAAATGTCCAGGCGTTGCAGGGCAGGTGACACAATCACGCTGCTACAACACAGAGATAGCTTAGTTTGGCACACCGACATGCTATAATCTTCCTCTGTGATATGTTTCGTTTCCTTTTAAATTATTTGCTCAAGGCTTCCCTTTCAGAGATGAGTGCTGGCAAGTTGCAGTACCGCAGAGAAGGGAAGGTCCGGAGCTGCAGTAGGAGTAAGGAACTTGGAAAAATGCAACTGGTGCGGAAGAGCGCACAAGGTCACTGGTGACACGGCTCTGCTCCATGTGTGCCTCACTCCTGAGCAGAAGCATTCCAGCAAGGAGGCATTTCCTCCCGTTACACCGTTCCTCCCCAGTTTCCATAGCTGGTTATCTGCCTGCCTCTGGTGAGGAGACAAAGCCCCTCTTTGTGCAGCCACACAACGCGGTATCTCGTGTAATGAAATGCAAATTTCTCTGATAAGGCAGGAACGGGGCTTGTCTGGGGCAGAAGGAAGGACTGTCTGGCTGCAGGAGCAGAAGGTGGTATGGAGCACTGCCTCTGCCATCCCATCCCAAAAAGTGGAAGAAACCACAATTTGGGGAGTCTTCTGATGACATCGACATTAAAACCTCCCACTACCCCATTTCATCTTTCATAGAAAAGGGACAAAAATTACTCTGCTGTTTTGTGCAATTCAGCAAAGCATTTTAACCTGGGCTTTTTTTAAGGTACACAAGAAATTGCCCAACTGTCCACACAGAACAATATACAACCTAAGGCATTATTTACACGGGGTCAGAGTAATTTTTAAAGGACTTGGAGAAATTTAACTAAGAAGATCAAAATTACTGATTAAGAAACTCTTTCAAACATATATTTTTAAAAATTCATTTTTCAAGGAAGTAGAAATTTTTGCTTTAAATGTTAGCTTTTTGTTTTGTTTTGTTTTGTTTTGTTTTTGTGGAGGTATGGTAAAGAGGAAAGGACTGGTTATAAAATAGTAAAAAAAGAAAACTAATGCTGGAGCAAAGGCAAACCTTTGAAATATCACTCAGAAATTCATTTGTTCAGTATCAGCACCCTGATTAGAGCAATACTAATGTGCATTGTGCATATGAAGAGCCATTCTGAGTCTAAATTGGTGACACAGGCAGGGGACAGTTTAACCTCTGGCATTAGCTCGAACTGGGCAGCGACAGGAGCCAGTGCAGCAGTGCTAATTAATGCACCCTGAGGGGACACAACGAGGCATTGGCCCTGTACACCTGAGACATACTTCTGTCAGCACTGAGGTGCCAATTACTGCTCTCTCATAAAAATAACCCACGTTAAAAAAATAACAAAAAGGCAAATGTCCAAGTAATATAGATAAAATAAGATTTAGTCATAAAATTTTCAAGTGGGCTCAGTAATGCATGTCCCCAGTTTGTTCATACAAGGAAGGATGAGCTCTGCTGTAGCTGCTGTTACTGAAATGCAGCAGCTTTGTTGCTGGGCTGGGCAGCCCCATCTTTGCTAAGCTCATTTACCCCAGCTGGTCTGAGAGCCGGCAGCTCCCACATCCCTCATCTTGGAGCAAACTCCACTGCACAGCAAGGATGAACCTCTCAGGGCCACCACTGCAGTGAGCATGGTGGTGCCTGGGAAAGGATCTCTGCCTACACTGATGGTGGACACAAAATAAATCTATTTTGAACCAGAAATTCTCATTTTCCTTCTAATTAAACATTAGCAGTGCATTGTCCTTCGCAGGTGCTCAGTTTCAAATAACTTAGTAATAAAAATCCCCAAACACTCAGCAGTCCTCCAGAAGAAAACCACGGCACAGAAAACCAAGATGCTGTGGGAGCGTGGACAGCTCTTGGCTTTGTCAGATGGCACATTCCTGATAAACGAGGCAAGGAAGGAGTGTGTCCACACAAACCAGAGGCATATTAATGGGAATTTGTCTCAGTAGGTGCTTTTGGGGTGAAGGAGGGACTTTAAGCATGTATCAGTGTTTTTGAAGAAGACCTCAAGGACCCTAACTTCAATATCAAAGGCAAACCCTGAGAAGAGCTTGCTAGAAAATGCTCTTCCCTCAGCTGGTTCAAGATCAGTGCTGGAATTGATAGGAGTAGGTACCCACAATATGCTACTATTCCTTTAAAAAATATTTTATTAGCGTTTAATACGGTAATAGTGCCTGGTTGTATGGGGCACTGCTTCCCAAGTGGCTGGATGGTAGAAGAGAGGAACCATTTGGCAAATCAGGCCAGACCAAATAGCATTCATTTGGTTAATCACCAGCTATTAAAATAGCATCAAATCATAGCAACCTATTTGCTTATAATTCAGTGCACAATTTTCTGCACAGTATATTCATAACTGCTGTACCCAAGCTAATTTTAAATGAGCCAACAAAGCCATTTTCCACCACTCTCCTGGGAAATGAATCTGTGGACTGATGGATCTTTCTGCTTCTGGGGCTAAGCCCCCACAAAATCTGAGCTGATGACACTGGTGTTTAACTTTGAAACAAGCTGATTTCGGATTTAGTCTATTTTTTAAAGCTTGGTGTGGTTTAAATCTCTTGCATTACTCCAAGGCTCATCTAACTTCCAGTGCCTGGAAGGTTATACCCACGATGCTCTCTCCAAACACACAAACGTTCAGGAATCACTGCAGATCACTTCGTGAATTCTATTAGAGACAACCTTCAACAGTTCCCTGGTGGTTCCTCTTTGTCACCATGAATTCAGCAAATGATAAAATCCCTTTTCTCCCAACTCAGGAATATATCAGTAACTTTGATTTTGGTCTTCAAAGTGCTGACCTTTCATTTCTGAGAACCGATAGCTCACTGCTGGAGAAGGAGCCCTTTACAGTTCTGGGGAGCAGAACAGTAGAGCTGTGGCGTGTGCAGTTTTTAAATTATTTTAGTAGTGAGGGAAAAAACTGATGAAGGTGTGTAACTTGTACACAATGAAGTCCCGTTGTTTGTAAATATTGTGCACACTGTTGTTTTTCTGTGTTGCAGTAAAGCTTGTAAGTTTTAATGATCAGAAAAAGCTGAGGAATGAGTGTTACTTGCTCCAAATACTTTTTTTCATATAAATTAATAAATGGAGAGTTCAAAATTTCTCATCCAGCACTGCTGGTGTCTTCCCAATTCAGCTTCCCCACCTTTAAATTAGGTGCAGAGAAATGAGGACAAATTCTGGCTCTGAAGGCAGACCCAGTCTTGCCCGTATTCCCGCTGTGTCCACACCCCTGTCCATGAAATAGGTTTGTGCTTAACTTTTTCGGATGCAATGGGATATGGTGGCATACGATGAAACCTCAGAGCCATCTTAAGGGTAGCTGAATCCTTGGCTTGGCATTTCGTTCTGCACGTCAGTTGATTGGTCATTTTATCACCAGTTATGAAGTGAAATTAGATAATCTCGCTGCCATATGGTATACAGTATTTATAGTTTAGTATGTTTTCCATATATGTGCACCAAAGCCTGCTTCAGGGATTTGTTACGGTCCTTGTGTTTACAGGATTTGGGTCTTGGGTGAAAGAAGAAATTGACAGTTGCTAATGTTTGATTTAAACTGATACTTCAGAGGCCACATGAGTGATCCCTAATTAAAATCAATTTACACTTTCTGTCCTTTGCCAGGGAGGCTGGCAGGGCTTTCCAGACCAGAGCTCGTGTCCACCCAGCTCTGCTCCCTCCACCAGCAATCAGGAAGGGGTGGCCCCAGGGACAGGGGGAGAAGCCTGTGGGATGCTGGGGATGCTTCACCTCCGCCTCAGCTCCCCTCCCAAACACCCAGGTGTGCCCAGGGACTCCTCCAGCTCTCTGACACACCCAAACCCTGAAGCATCTCTCCAAGGATTTTTGTCTGCGTTAGGTTTAACTTCAGATTTCTCGCTTTCCATCAAAAAGCTCCATTCCCCTTGAAATTTTGATAAATAAGGAGCTACAGGATTAATTATGTGGGACATTAGTCATTCAATATGTGTCATTATTGTCTCAAAACAAGCCTAAATAAGCACCACAGAAGGGTCTTAGAGATCTGCATTTGGAGCTTGCCCAAATGTGATAGAACAAGAGTGTATTCTCAACCCAAAACATTAGTTGCCTGGTACAGACACCAACGCTGGGGAGTTGTATGATGTAAATAAATACCCCTCAAACAGTTTTTTGACTGCAAAACTGTGCTAAGCTTTAGAGCACTTGTGTGGGTCTGCTTGAGACCTACATCCCCCACTCCTCACCCATCTCTGCTGCCATGCCTTGGTCATTTTAAGTTGTAATGTCAGACACAACAGAAACTGGCTGAAGCTGGACCAACCGTTTTTAAAAAAGTGGTAAATAATAATAACAAACAACAAACTCTGAGAGAGGAGAAGCAACGTTCAATCACCCTGTAAGAACCCTGCGAGCACTTGAACAAAGAGGAGCTAATAAATGTTCCAGTCAGGTTTTTTTTGGAAAGGATTCTTGCAGAATATGATTTCATAATCCCCTGTCTCTAGTGAACAACAAGACCTCTGTAAACACTCAATATTCAAATAGAAAATTGTTTCTTGTAGGCTTCCATGGCACAAAATAAAAGCTCCGTAAATCTGGGCCTCCATATGTGGTTCTCAGCTGGTGTAAGTCCCTGAATGAATTACATGTGAACAGAGAAATTAATGCTACACACATGGTGGCCAAACTTGAAAGCAAAAATTGCAACTGAGAATATACTGCAGCGGATTGTGAAATTTTTGAAGATAAATGGAAGCTTGAGTCCTTGTTGATGTAATGCAACATTGATGCATTTCAAGGGATACACAACAATCACAGTGAGATACTACAATACTGAGATCACATTTGGGAGACTAAAGGGACTCGCTCTTTAAAATCAAAGACGGAATTTAAAAAGGCAAATATTCAATAATCTAATGTAACTTTGAACAAAAAATTGGGTAAAATACTTCCCCCTTTTTTAAATCTGTCAAACTACTGTAGCAGTAAATGTATCTGCTATCCATGTTTTGAAACGATTGTGCTCTACAGCCACTTTTGTTAATCAGTCAACGTTGATGGTGAATTACCCAAGAGTTTTGGTACTTTCGAAACAGTTGCGATCTTTTTGTTGTTGTTTTTTTCCCCCTTCTCCTCTCGACAGAGGAAGGAAGAATGTGCATGTTACAGTGAATTCTAAATGAGGCCTGTGCCTCCCCTGTTTGCAAAAAGCCAAGCAAAGCAGTAAAAATAATAAATAAAACAAATGAAACCCTCTTTAATCCATTCATGAGCTCGAGTGTTTCAAGTAGGCCATAATATTAAGACACAGAGCTCTGAAAGAGATGGATCAGAGGAAAGGGCTATTGCTTAAACAATGCCAGCCCATTTAATTGAATTACGTATTTGTCAGCACTGCATTTTCCCATGTCCAGGATTCTTACTGTTGATTCAGGGCTTAAGGCCTAAATGGAAAGGGCAACAACCGCCGAGTATTTTGGTCCCGAACGAGCCGTGTCTTTGAAACGCCAGCGCTCGCCGTTGGGAAGAATGCTGGAGTGCTTTGCAGCAGCAGAGGCCACCAGCGAAAGAGGTAATGAAAATATGTTACCCCCGTGGATTCGACCTTGCTGCAGCATACCGAGGAACTTGACTGAGGATTTTTAAGCCTGATGTTATTTCTGTAGCCGTTTATTTGTGTTTGTCACAAGGACAACTGGGGTTGTCCTTGAACAAGAGGACAGAAGCCAGAAATTCCAAATTTTTTTCTTTGAATTGATTTGGCAGCATTTTTTTTAAAGTATAAAATCTATAGTTTAGTCAAAGACGTTAGCAAATGTTCATTGTCTTATGATCCAAATTCCAACTCTTTTCCTTGATTTGTTGCACAAAATAAGCACTTGTGTATCCATCTCTTCCCTCCAGAGGAATTTTATGCCTCATATGCCACAACAGGGCTGGAGGAAGCCACGGGGACCTGGACAGCAACAGCTGAGGCTGGAGCAGGAGATAAGGAAAACTCGCAAGTGCTAGGCCAGAGTATCTGCTCTGCTCCTTTACAGAGCTTCCCACTCTGGCATTCCCCTCTGTCCCAGGCACATTCCTACTCCTGCCATAGACATAACAACAAACAGAAACTTGGCTGCTTTTCTTCTGCTGTACCCACACAAGTTTTGTTTACAGATTATTTTGAGGACAAACGTTCTGTGATCACAAAGAGCATGAACATTCCTTTGTCCCACTCTTTGAGTCATCTGTGACAAAATTTTGGGAGCATATTCCCATAAACCAATCTGTATTTGGGGCAGAAATATTGCCAGGGTGCCCTGACTTCGACTAAGATGACTCTAAAAGAAGGATGCTTGAAATTGGTCCATCCATACAACTGTCCATGTAAAACTCTGCTGAGTCGCTTTCTAAAATTCAACCAAATGCTCTGTAACTCTGAGCCATATTTGCCCAATTTGCTGACCCTCAATCACATTTCATTACAGTGAGATTACATAGCCTAGGTACCTCCTCTTCCACTGGTTGTAGTCCAAAGGACCATAAAATTCCATTTTATTCTGAGGTTGGAACAACTCTTCCCAGATCCGTACAGGAGTGATACAGATTAATGGAGTTTTACGTGAAGAAATGCCATTGTGAAATACAAGTTAGCAGGCTCAACGGAGCAATGATTGGAGGAAATTCTTTATTTACGACCATGCATGGGTCTGGCTATCTCAGCTGATAGATCTTAAAAATCTATGGTGCTTCAAAGCACACTTGTCCCTGCTAACAAGCCCCCCCATCTCTCTGCCACTCACATCAGCTTTTTCCAATGAATTTTTCCATCACTAAAAGAAGTGTCTTGGTTTTACGTGAAGTTCAAGGTGAGATTATATTTCTTTCAGCTGGCTCTAGCTCTCCCAAGCTGTGTCGAGGCACGGCTTTCCCTCCTGCTGAACACGCAATTTTAGCTGCATTAATTGCAGGCAATTTTTTAAGAAGTGCTAAAGGCAGTTCCATAAATAGGAACGTTATGACCCAAGGAAACAACTTGTGTGGGTGGAAGGGTCTGCTGCTTGTGCATCTATGACCTGGCTCTGCAGAAAACGTGCACCAAAACTCTGCAGTTCGAACCTGCCCACACAGAGAGCGGTTTCATTCTGTAATTCCAGTTCCACGAAGGTTGGGGTCACAAAACAAGGGCACAGGGCTGTGTGGTCCTGTCTCCTCTGCACCAGAATCTTCATTTGGTCCCCTAAAAGGCTGTAGGAAGAGCAGTGTCACCACCTCCAGCCACAGAGAAAGATGTGGGATGCAAAGAGGTTAAAGACTTGTGTGAGTTGGCTCAGGGATGGTGCGTTGAAATCGAAATTTCAGAGCACTGAGCTAATCACTAACTTGTCCTTCTACTACAGAGCAAATGGGCTGCGCCACAGCAGCGAAAATCTGATGGACTTTCCATAAAATCAGACTGAAAATCTTTTGCCAATCTCTTGCCAACCAAAATCAATGGCAAAAATGTTTCTGTGGAATCTAAATATTTAATTTGCCATCTTGCCTAACTATTTTATGAAGTTTTAGTTGAAATATGATTTCAAGTAACACCTGAAACCCTTCATTTTAAATGCTTTTTTAAAAAAGATTACTATTTTACCTGCTACTTCTTTGTTCAAGTTTTGTCGGATTTGTATTTATTTTGCTTGAAGCACTCCTTTTTGGGTTTTTGCCTTGTTTTTGTGCATCATGCAGTTCAGATCCTTTTTAAACAGTTTCTGCTCATGTCTGAGCTCTGGTTCTGATGGGCGCGAGGAGCACGGCTGCTCTGAACCCGCCACATGTTAAAAGGATGAATATTAACTTTTGTTTTTTCAAAGTGACTCTTTAATTGAAAAATTAAATATTTAATGAGCTATTTCCATCCAGAAGGGAGGGAGAAAAAAAAAATCCTGTGGTTCATTCCCAAGAAAAACTCATGCTGGTGTCTGGTACGCCGTCAGCGGTGAGCTGGCAGCAATTATTGCTAACACAGCCTGTGCCCAGGACACCCTTGGGGGTGCTGCTCTGCACCCCCAGCCCTCAGCCCCTTACCTGCATCCCTTAACATGCAGCCTGTGTCCAGTATTCCAGCTGGAAAACAGTTCTGGCTGTGATTCTTTATACGAGTCCTTATTCAACGTATTAGGGTAAAATTTGGTTCTACTCACATAAAACCTCATAATCAAAACAAATGGCATTTCTAATTGAGCAAGGCCCTCTCGGTAATGAAGGGCAGCAGTGCTGCTGAGATCACTGGTTCGTGTTTCTCTCCCTGTTCAGAAGACTAAACTAATTTATTTATGAAATCAAAGCAGCCCACCAGATTAGCCATCTAACTAGCTCGCTGCGCTGTTTAGATTCACTTGTTTGCTCTCTCATGACATCCAAGTGAACAAGCTATATGTCAATGAAAGCGTTGGCGCTCCATCGTACATTATAGACTACTTTGAAGTGCAAAAAAAAAAAAGATCCTGCAGTGGGGCTACCAGCAGTAATTTTTTTTAGTGGTTTTTTTTTTTTCCAGTGAGCATATGCTGCGAGTGGGAAAGGACCGAGTAATGTAAACGGAGGTTTCATTAGCGATGATATGTGGCAGTCCCTGGGTGAAGGGAGAGAAAGCAAATCTGGGAGCACCTGTAGACTTTGCAGCCTTGTACCCATGTGGCAGAGCATGTGCTCAGGGCAACGATGGGATCTGTTCTTCCCTCTTAGGATCCCCTCATGCTTCCCCGCAAAGGCAGGGCCGGGTCAGGAGTTTTGGATGCAGAATGAGTCCCTCTCTGTGCATCTGGCCTCCAGAAACTAATTTTTGCAAACAAAATGCAAACACTTGCTTCCACTGGAAGTTATAATATTTCCATCAAAAAGACAGAGGGTCTGGAGGGAGATATTTTTGGCCAAATGTCTCCCGTGTACCCATCATTATGTTTCAAAAGTTCTTGTTTAACTTTTTTCCATAAATCTTAATGATCGACCTGGCTGTATTTCCTTTCCTCTGACATTTTCCTTGCAGCAAGTTGGAGAAGGTGTCTAGAGTGTTACAGAACTAACCATGATGAATGCTGAAGACTTTATCATCCCCATGGGCACATTGAGCATCTCCATCACCACCCTCCACCAGCTCATGGGCTGACAGTAAATGGGCTCAGTGGTGGAGATGCTGGTGATGTTCCTTATTGGGGTGTGGCACAGAAAAGCTGTGGATGACCCATCCCTGGAAGTGTTCAAGGCCAGGTTGGACAGGGCTTGGAGCAACCTGATCTAGGGGATGGTTTCCCTGCCCATGGCAGAGGGTAGAATGAGATGGGCTTTAAATTTCCTTCTAATCCTAGCCATTCCAGCATTCTATGATTCACAGCTTTTTCCCCGGTTGAGGTCCAGCAAGGTGTGATGATGGCACTTTGGCTTTCCTTGTACCCTTGTATTGTTTGGCTGCTTTTTGTGCACCTTTGGACTGGAGCACAGGTGCGATGAGGAGTGGCTGAGGGAGCTGGGAAAGGGGCTCAGCCTGGAGCAAAGGAGGCTCAGGGAGCTGGGAAAGGGGCTCAGCCTGGAGCAAAGGAGGCTCAGGGAGCTGGGAAAGGGGCTCAGCCTGGAGCAAAGGAGGCTCAGGGAGCTGGGAAAGGGGCTCAGCCTGGAGCAAAGGAGGCTCAGGGAGCTGGGAAAGGGGCTCAGCCTGGAGCAAAGGAGGCTCAGGGAGCTGGGAAAGGGGCTCAGCCTGGAGCAAAGGAGGCTCAGGTGGGACCTTCTGGTTCTGCACAACTCCCTGACAGGGAGCTGGGGGGATTCGGCTCAGCTCCCAAACAACAAGGGAGAGGATAAGAAGAAACAGCCTCAGACTGGGCCAAGGAAAGTTTAGATTGAATATTAGGGAAAATTTCTGCATGGAAAAGGTGGAGGGATTTAAAAGTCGCATTTGGGGATGTGGTTTAGCAGCGGCCTTGGCAGTGCTGGGGGAACAGCTGGACTTGGTGGTGCGGGAGGGCTTTTCCCCAGTGAATGGCTCTGTTTTTAGGGCTGTGGGGCGAGCCCCATTAAAGAAATTGTCTTATGATCAAAATTCCAATTGTTTTCCTTGATTTGTTGCACAAAATAAGCACTTGTGTATACATCTCTTCCCTCCAGGGGCATTTTATGCCTCATATGCCACAACAGGGCTGGAGGAAGCCACGGGGACCTGGACAGCAACAGCTGAGGCTGGAGCAGGAGATAAGGAAAACTCGCAGGGCTGTGGGGCGAGCCCCAGTAAATGGCTCTGTTTTCAGGGCTGTAGGGTAGCCCCAGCAAATAAATAAATAACTCTGTTTTCAGGGCTGTGGGGCGAGCCCCACTAAATAATAACTCCGTTCGCAGGGCTGTGGGGTGACCGCCAGTGAATAAATAACTTTTCAGGGCTGTGGGGTGAGCCCCAGT
>VYZT01054803.1:78327-144153 GCA_013400735.1 Pomatostomus ruficeps
GCCGCTCACTGCACCGGCCCCACAGAGCCCGGCCCGCTCCTCCTTCCCGGGAATTGTTCCACGGAATGTTTGTTTGGTTTCAGTGTAGTCTTTTCCACCCAGAAAACATCCGGTTATTTTTTGCCCCCCCCAGTGTATTCAAGCACACGCTGTACGTATTTACCTGCGTACACTGCTAGTTAAGCCCATTCCATGAACACCTCGATCCCGTGTTTTCTCATTTCCTTGCCCCAAAATGGGTTGAAGAGCCACACATGGATGGGAAGCAGCACCAGGTCTCCAGGAGCGTTGTTTCAAATCTTCTCGCAGTCACTGACTTTCCAGGTTAGTTGTTAAATTTGGCTTGTGCCCGCCTGTGTTTTCCTGCCGCGGCCAGGGCTTGGCAAGCTGGGGCCGCTGACCGAGTGCGAAGCATTTGGATTCCGTGGTGACAAGGGCTGTGTTTGTGCCCAGGGAATAAGGAATTTAGGGAGAGCTCTAGCCCTGCAAAGCAGATGTGTTGAAGAACACATCATGTATGAATCTCTTTTAAGTGCCCCCAAAATTTACTGAAGATATTGCCAGTATCTCACTAGCAGTCGAGGCCTCCCACGGGGACTGCTCCAAAGCGTGCCGAGCTTGGCTCACTCTCTGCTCCGTAACTTAGCTGGGAATGACTTCCAGAGCCCTGCTGTGCTGCTTCTGCTCTTGCATTTGCAGGAATTGCAGCAAGAATAAAGCATCCACCCAGGGCTGCTAAACACAGTCTTAACCCCATGGGAGGGGTCCGAGCTACGAGTCAAGGTGGGAGACCACAGGTGACAAATATGAAAACCTTGGGAAGCTCAGCTGTGGGAGAGAGCAGCAGTGGGGGGACACTGTCAGAGGAGCAGCACCTTGTTTGGGTGCTACTGTGGGCTGTGGGTTGTATGGGCTTGCATGGGCATTGGCATCACAGCAACAACAAGGATTTCTTTCAGCAGAAGCAGGATGGGCTTTCTGAATTTGTAAAGATCACAAGTGATGTCTTAAATTCCAGAGAGTTGTGGGGCTTTTTTCTTCTTTCTTTTTTTTTTTTTTTTAATAATATGATGTCTACATTCTAAGTTTTTCAAGAATCCAGGATTTTCATTTTCATTTTCCCCTCTTTTGTGTAGGACTGATGCTGCTGTACATGCATAATGACACAGAAAGCCTAGAGGATAGTTTTACCATGCAGCTGACAGATGGCAAGCGCACAGTCCAAGGGACACTTTACATCTACATCATGCCAGTCAACGATGAAATCCCTCATCTTTCCAGGTTAGCTATCTAAGTGACATTCGGTGCATAAAGACTTAAAAAGAAAAATGAAAGAACGAAATGGAAGCAACTCATCTCAACAGCAGCATCTCCAAGCCCACCCACGGTACAGAGGAGATCTGGCTTCCCTTGCATGGGTTGTCACTGAAAGCTGGTTCATAACAAGGCTGTGCACGCTGCTGCCTGGTACAGGACTGTGACAAGCCACACAGTGCCATCCAGCAAAAGCCATTCATGCAGAAAAAGCTGGTTTCTGGTCTCTGAGCAAAGGCTTGTTTATATTTAAGTTCATGGCAAAACTCTGGTTGTCTTCAATTAGGCCAGAGTTGCTCTTTTTGCACACTCTATGTCTCTCTCACACTTTCTTTATTCCCTTCTGTATGTTTTCTCCATTCTCTTTAATCTATTTTTAACAGTGAATCTTCTTGGGAAGAACATGGCTTGGGTTTGTTGTTTTTTTTTTTTTTTAATATTTAAGGTCCAAAGCCAGTTGAAGGCAGTGTTAATGCTCACGCTCCTTTCAAGAGAGCCAGAGTGCCATCTCTGGGAATAAAGCTTCAAAGAGGTGGAAGCTACATGGGGAGTAATATTAATTAATTGTCTCTCTTTGCCAACAGTGAAGTCCTTCTGACATCCTTTCACCATAAATAGTCTATCATAAGGTTTTTGAGTGGCATGGCAATTCTAAACCCTGTCATGAGCATTTTGTTTATTGGTCTGCAGAAGAAAGAGGAAGAAACGCGGCGTGCTGTGAGCCTGGGATGCAGGTGATGTGGTTTCACTTATTTCATGGCAGTAACATGTGTTTTGGCCCAATTTGGGTTTCTACTCTTAAGAATTTGCAAGTTGAAAAATAAAGTAAATCCTGCGGACCTGCTGAATCCTTCCAGAAATGCCAGATCCAGTCTTCAAAAAGAAGAATAAAATACTGATTTTGCTTCTTGCCTTAGGCAGACCCTTTAAAGACCTCCATGGGCTATAGGGAAAGAAGCAGCAGCAAGGCTGAAACTTCACTGCATGGTGATGGTACAACATTTTCTTGACTCACGAAAATAGTTTGTAGAACTAAAACTGATTTCTATTCTTATACTAGTAGAATATTTAGGACTTGCTAAGCAAACCTTTTGTCTCAAATTTGTCTTCAGGTCCAATGCTTCTCACTATCAGGATTTGAATCCCCATTTTCAGGGCACAAAAATCCTGCTGGATCACAAAACACCCGGGAACTCTAGTTGTCAAAAAAAGTACAAGCCTTCTTTTTGAGGCAGAAATCAGTGCACCTATGAAATCCTATGTTGCTCTGCCTGGGTGCCTGGGGCCCCTTTTCTGGGTCCTTTTTGCAGGGAAAAGCAGAAAAATCCACAGTGGTTGCCCCTCTCTGGAGGGGAGCAGCAGCCCATGGTGTGTGCAGAGGGGCATCGATGCTTGAAACAGGTTTGGCTTCTTTCCCAGAACGTCACGTGTGTATTTTGAAAATTTTCATAGAAGTAGCAAACAAGAAGTTATAAGATGGGCACGTGTCCCTCCTTCCTGCCAGTATTTCCTCAGGAGCTCGTTGGTGAGGAGCCACCAGGCCCCTTTGCCCTGGGGGAATGCTGCCAGCCTCCTCCTTCCCTCTCCAGCCAGCTCCTCTCCTTGCAAGGCTTGGTCTGCAGCTCTGTCATCTCCTTCATCCTGCTCTTTGCCTACTCCCTCCGTCTGATTTTCTTACGCTTCATGTCTTTGCTTTCCCCCATTTCTTCCAATTTCCCTCTCTGAGGATGGTTCCTTTCTGTTTTCATGCACATGAAATGGCTTTCCTGGATCCGTGTGTTCTCTCCTTCCTACTGTGAGCAACCCCATGGAGACACCCCTTATTTAACCTTTTAATTTCCACATTATTTTCTAGTCAGTCAGAGGCGAGCTTTGTATCTCAAATCTTGTTTATATATTCCCAGTCCATGGATCAAACTGGGCCCTTTTGTAAGGGAAGGAAATGTGCCCACGTTACCATTTTCCACCAAGCCATGGAGCTGGAAGTGCACTCTTCTTCTGCACAAAGCCATGAATCTGACTCATAGTTTCATCAAAACCCGTGAGGCTGAAGGGCAACATAAGAAAAAATCGCATGTGCATACGTGGCAAAGCTTTCTGTCCCAATCCCACAGGAGCAGATTTGTTGAAATGTTTTTAAAAATTTCTATCTGCTCCATGCTAAGAGGAGCCTGTTCATGCTTAATAAATTGGAGAAATTGCTCACAAATACTTCATCCATATGAAAGTGCGAGCCCTGTACTGCTGCCAAGAGACGTGAGACCTGTGGTGTCGTGCCGAGTAAGTGATGGTCACACGAATTAGAAAAGCTTAGGTACAGATCCCTCGCTGCCACAGTTTTCCCCAAGATGTGAAAATATAACAGGGAAAATACTAGGCAGCATTCAGTCTTTCCAGCCAAATCTGCCTCTTTTGGACACAGTCACGGGCCGTGTACCAAGTGGTGCAGAAGAGACCAAAATAACATCTTTAAACAATCTGAGCTGCCTCTTCCACTGCTTTGAAATTAAAAGAAACTAAGAAATAAGGAGCCTCAGGAGGGGCTGCTGCCTGTCACCCTGTGCTGGGTGCAGTACCAACACATCAGTGCTGTTCCTGCTGCAGGTCATGCAGAGAACCCAGTGGTCTTCCTTGCAGCATGTGCATGTATTTTAATTATTTTTACCTAGCTCTGTGATCTTAACTAATTTTTGCCCAGCTTCTCTCCTAAGTAAGCCGCTTTTCCCACAGAAGCCTTGAGAAATCTTAGTTCCTAGGCACTCCAACTTCCATCCTGAGGAGAAAGGATGGCATTGGAAATGTTGCTTTGAGTTTGGACAAGAGAGAGTGTGGAGTGAGTAACCTCTGTGTGATGTGGAGACACACTGAGCTCAAAGAAGTCTGATTCAAATAATTAAATCCCCCTCACTAAATGGACAGTGACTGCTGCTGGTTTGTTTTTTCACCAGTGTCTCACTTTCTGTTACTTTTTAATTTTTTTTTTCTCCCCAGGAATATGGGCTGGGAAGCTGAAGCAGCTGACAAAAGCCATTTCCAGTGCTGGGTCACAAGCAGACACCAAAGGTGCTCCAGGGGATGAGCTTGACTAAGTTTGGTTTTGTCCCCATGTGCACAGATCTGCAGCTGGAGGCTGCAGTAGCTTTAGGGCTTTTATTCCTCCTTTTTCCTGGGGATGAGTGAAATCCCCAGCCAGCTCCTGCAGCAGTTGACTTGTTCTGGAAATGGTTTAGTTCATGGCTTGGCTTGGTTGATAGGATAAGCAGCAAGACCAATCACAGGGGTTTTTTGACACTTTCTCCTGTGTGGGGTGGCTCTAGAAGGTCTCCTGCAAGATTCCTTTCTTGTTTCCTCCTTGCCTTTGCTTCAAGGTGCCCATAGCCTCTGTCTCTATCCCTCTTGGAGCAAACACAAGACACCTATGGCACACCAGGGCAAGCTGGAAGCCATCCTCAGCATCACCCTGCAGCATCCCAGCTGGGGAATAACTCAGAGAGAAAACTTTGCCTCTTGGGCTCAGACCCTAGAAACTGCTTCCTGCTGCACACCTCCCTTCACCATCCCTCTCTGTAATGACACATTTTAGCTGACTTTTATATTGGTTCACTAAGCCACTGTGCTGTCTTCTTCCTTTTATAATTAAGCAACTTGAGAAATCCTTTGAGGTCAATAAATTCTGAGGAGGCTTACATAAAACAGAATATAAAGTGGAGAGCCCTGCCATCAGAAGCCAGTAAAAGTCAGTGACACCTCTGCAAATGGCATTATGTCATTGCCTAATATTAGTAAGAAACAGTAAGATTATGTTTTTTGTTCAGAGCTATAAAAAGTAATGAGTCTTACATAATCTACTGAAAGGAAGGGGTGGGGGGAGTGCATGAGAGGGGAGAAAGGTGACTGGAAAAGTGAACTCCCATTTTTTTGGGCATCCTGAGTGCATTAGTAAATCTGGCTTGTTACAGCCAAATAGACTTTAATGTGCTTTGTCCTGTGAATTTAATTTATTTTGTTTTGCTTTGCTTGCGGGGAACACACACACACACACAAAACCTTTCAGGAGTCAGGTGGTCTCATTTTAGTGACTACAACATCATAATCAGAAGCCAGAAAATATTACCAGGAAGACAGAGAGGGACTCTTCATCAGGAACTGTGGGGTTAGGATAAGGAATAAGGGTAAAAATTTAGGTTAGATATATGGAAGAAATTTTTCCCTATGAGGCACTGGGACACCTTGCCCAGCTGAGGCTGTGGGTGCCCTGCAAGTATTCAAGGCTGGGTTGCATGGGGCTTGGAGCAACCTGGTCTAGTGGAAGGTGCCCCTGCCCATGGCAGCAGCAGATGGAATGAGATGGGCTTTCATGCCCCTTCCAAATGAAAGCATTCTGTGATTCTATGATTCTGTGATTCTGTGACTTTGGGGAGGGTGAGGATGGTGTTATTCATCCTGGGTCATGATACAGTGCTGCAAATGTCTTGGATGCTGCTGATCCCAGCTTGATGAAGCCCAGGGCATTATTCTCATTATTCTCATTATTCTCAGTCTTCACAAACAAGGTGAAATATTTACTTTCTCTTCATAGGAATGTCTGTGCCCAACCAACAGATCTGTGGAGTCATTCATTTCAGAAGAGGACGAAAGTGACCCTCTGAGGGAGGCTTTGTGCTCCCAACCTGAATTCGCAGGCTGTATGGGAGTTAAACACGAGCTGTGAGGGCTGGGGATGCAGCAGACATTGCCCTGCTGAAAGCCAGCCCGTTTGTGAGCAATAATCTCTAATAAGGACCAGGCTTTACAGGGAGGGCCAAGCAAGGGCTGGCTTTCATCCTGCTTGGTCCTGGTGAAGGTGGAAATCTCCAGAAAGGGCTGGGAAAGAGAGCCCTGTGGACTGTGCTCAATAAATACCAGTACTAAATCTCAGACTGGGCTGAGGGTGGGGAAATATTTTAGCAGTGATATTCTGCAACCAAGGGATAGGAAGGTTTTTTTTCACACACCATAGCTGTTCACTAATGCATGCATGAACTAACTGTCCTTTCTGTCAAGCGCCTTCATTAGTATTCTTTTTCTTTCTTTACTGGCGTTAGATTGAAAGAGAGATTATACCAAAAGTTGGCTGGCTATCAGTTGGTCCAATTTTGTGTGTTTTAAAATGTGTGCTTTTTATAGGGCTAAAAATTGGTCCGGAGCCTCTGTGTAAGCAGCAGCTACTAGGGCTGGTGGGTGTTAGCTCTCTCTTTGGATCCCAAATTCATTCTCATGTGCTGTGGGATATTAATCTCCAATGTGTGCAAGTTCCTCAAACACCACCGAGGTTTTTCTGGAGCTCATGAGTGTTCATGAGCAGAGAACAGTGTAAGAGCCATCAATGACAGCTAGTGTCAGGATTCAAAATAATCCATATTAATGCATGGAAAACCAATAGATGGTGGCAGCCCTAGGAGGGGCTTCAGCATGGGGATTTTTAAATCACAGAATTATTTAGTTTGGAAAAGGACCTCTGAGATCATCGAGTCCAAACCTTGACTTATCCTCACCTTGTCAACTAGACCACCACACTAAGTGCTGTGTCCAGTCATTTCTTGAATGGTTTTAAGTTGGAAAAGATGCAGTTTTTAAAGCACAAAGCGACATCCTGCTCGCTTCTGCTCCTTCATCTCTAGTGACACCATGCCCCTATTCTTCTCAGGCTACTTCTGTCCTGCTCCTGTGTATGTCTCAAGTGATCCATCTCTGTGTATTTCCAAGAGATTGCTACTATTTCCTAACTTGCCTACCTGATATCTCATATTTTTTTTTGCCTTGCTGTGGGTGACAACTACAAATGGTCAGTAAGGGTGACTTCTTTAGGGCCATCAGACCTGCTCTTGCCCTTTCCTCTTTTTCCTTTCTGAAATTTTATCCAAGTGACAACCGCTGGATTTACCCTGAGTAGAAAGGTATGGGGTCACACAGCAGGTGCGTGTCTGATAATGGCAGCAGGGGCTGCCAACCCTCCGGAAACCCTGCCTGGGCCACAGCATTCGTATGGTGCATGGCTTTATAGCCCACATGCCACCGATCCAAGGCTTTCTGGAGGGAGCCAGCGCTGCACAGTTGCTCTCCACATGTGTCGCAGGTTTGGCACATCTCCGAAGAGTTGGACCCCGCTCGTACGTGCTGCTTCGAACGCACCCGCTGCAGACAGCTGGGAAGCCCCCGCCAGCCAGATGGTCGGAAAGCTCCCTGCACCTGAATCCTTAAAAGCATTTGTTCTCCAAAAAATTGTTTGTTCTGCAAAAAGGGCTTAGCTGAGACGTGGGCAGCTCTGGCTCCGTGCGGGGGGCTGGTGCGTGAAACCACACCACGTCCCTTTGCCCATCCGCTGCAAGCGTTACCATGTCACCTGGGGTGTGAAGCTGCTGCTTGTGGTGTCTAGACTTGTGATTACTGAAAATTAATTAAACTGAAGGAAATTAGGCTGGAAGGGGAGTAGGCTCCTGGGAGGGGAAAATGGAAGAGAAAATAGGATACTGGTGTTAACCCTTTCCAGCTACTGATATTAAATAGGAAGGGCTCATAAATACCCTCCAGGCCACTCGGATACATGCAGAGAGAGGGTTGGTGTGATTTCAGGAGCTCTGCTCCTTACGCATTCACATCCTGTACAGGCAGTGTCCATAACCCAGGTGGGATGAGCACATCAGAAATGGGCAGCCCGTTCTCCCTCTGCCCATGTCTTTTAGGTAAGTCACTTCATTGTTAGCCAGACCTGAAATAACTTGCAGATCAGCAGTAGGTTTGAAGTGAGCTGGTGTGACAGTGGATAAGGTCAGGGGAACAGGGATGCTTGGATAGACTCCAGTAATAAATCAGAGCTTTATGGGGATGGGACGGGAGGCTGGATGCGCAGCAGAGGGAGGTGTTTGCTGGTGGACTGGTCTCCTCTTGCTTTTGCATAGCCTCTTACCTGCTCTTGTGTCTCTCCAAGTCTCTCTTATATAGCTTTTCAGCACGGTATCCGAGTGCTTTGTGCCTTCCCCTTGGCGCACAGCCACCGTCTGGCTAGCGAGCAAGTACAAACTGTAACACCTGGGTGTCAGCTATGAACATTAGGGTGTGCTACAATGGACCCATCTGTAGTACTTGGCACATGCTGGAGATTTTTATGTGTGGTTGGCTGGAAAGCAGGATCAGAGAGAGAGAGGAGGGAGAGCAGGGGAAGAGGGCTCCGCTGGGCACGCGGAGAACATCATTTTGGCAAAGGTGCCGGTAGGTTTCCGTGGGCTTGTCTGCTTCTTCGCTCAGCTCGTGCATTCAATAAAAATATCCAGGTTGTTTCAAAGAAAAGCAGATTTCCCCAAAGAGCAAGCCTGGAAGCCTCATTCTTTGTCTCTGGAGAACAAGTCTTATGCTATAACTAGATTTAATAAGAATACATTTAATAGTAATAGATATAATAAAACCCTGATTTAATAATACTTAGTTTTATTGTTCTTCCATGTGCATCGGGTGCTGTTGACTGACCCCCTGAGCACCACAGGGTTTCGAGCTGGGTTTAGAGGGAGAAGTGCTCTGGTTTTCAGGCTGTGGCAGCTTTGACAATGTTGTGTCCTGGAATAAATTTCATTCAGGAGAGTATGGACAAGGGCTGCCTTTCGTATTTCCACAGCGATATCTTGAACCCAAAGAGTTGTGATAGTTTCCAGTTTTATTCAACGAATGGAAAAAATATGTCCCCATCAGAGAATGTCTATATATCCTGGAGAAATCCCGGCAAAGGTAGGAAATGAGTTTACAGCAGTAAAAGGAGCCGTAGCTTATTGCATCAGGTTCAACTAAGTGAAAACTGCAGTGCACTGAAAGGAGAGGAAACATTTCTTTTTCCCCTTTATGTGGCACTGATGTGTTTTAAAATGCATGGGCAAAGTTTGTAGTTTATTTCCTCCAAAGGGGCCAAGTCCTCCTGGCATTCTTATGAACAAGCTCATTAGAATAAAATCCATTATGCGCATAACTAATGACACAAATTTACAAATCTGTTGACAATTATGACCACATCCCTCACTGCATTTGCTTGTAGCTCACTGAAGTGACCAGGTGAAGGAGTTCAATCCAGAAGTTTTACAGCTCATGAGCTCCGGGTGCAGCCATGTGAGATTATTTCCCAACTGGATTACAAAGCTGTCATTAGGCAGGGCAACGCGGGAGGACCAGGGCATGAGACCGTAAACTGTCCTCGGGAGACTCGAAGTCATTTTGAAGGCAGGGTGAGATATTCCTGGCTGCAGAGACCATTATATTTTATATTTTCTTTTTAGCTGGTTAAGGGGGAAACACATGCGCATGCACACAAACCAGGGCTGTTCCAAGTAGTGCCTGGCGTCCTCTGGAAATGAATAGAAATCAAATTGAGACGCTGGTATCCTCCGAGTGTTAAATATTTCCAAGTTCTTGCCAGGCGAGTATAATTTATTGAATGTAGGTTTTGTGAAATAGTGCTCCTGTCAGGGGGAGATTGGCACCAGAGAAATGAAGGCGGCTAATTCTCAGGGGGTCCTCCCTGGCAAAAACCCTCTATTGAGTCCTCATGCTACTTGTGCTCATAACTGCCGAAAAACCAGGAGTGCCATCTGCAAACTGTGATTCATAAACACTCTGTCAGTCTGCCATCTACCCTGACATCATAAAATAACAAGAAGCAGCATTGTAATAAAGAGAGGAGGTTTGCAGTCGACCAATTAAATGCATCTAATTTATTTCTGTTACAGCTGAGGCTTTATTTATTAGTAAACAGCTGCATTTGTTACACTTCCCCCCCCCCCCCCCCTTTTTTTTTTCTCTTTAGCAGGAGTGTGCCAACTGGCACTTTTGATAATCCATTAATCCTAAATAATCATCTGGGTACTTCATGGTTGGTAGGGGGAAAAAAAATAGAAAAAAAAAAGGGTTATTAAAAGTTAAAATGTAACCTTGCAAGGAGGCTGGAGAGCGCTTCTCTGCTGTGGGTTTGCATGAGTTATGGTGAGCTTAAGTTTGCAGGCCAAGTCCTACACTCAATTTACACCTGCGAGTAACCGGCGTGACAGCCAGCTGAAAGGGCTATAAATCCAGGAGCAGGATCTGGCCCTGGGCATATTTTTTTCTTTAGGACAGCCTGTTTGTGGTACAAGAGGAGCATTTTGCGTGTTTGGTTAACTTGCCTTCTCATTTCTCAGTGCTAACTTGATTCTCAGCAAAGCTAAAAATCTGCTAATTGGTTGTCAAAGTCTAATTAGCTGATATTACAAAAAAAAAAAAAAAGATAAGTTTGCCTTTTATAATTGGAGCTGACCCCCCCCCCCCCTTCCCCTCCCCTTGAACCCCCTGGTGTGTGTTAATTGAGCTCCAGGACTTTTCAGTGTATTTTAATGCTCTCTCCTTTTCAGTGCCCTAGAAAGGTTTGCAGTTAATGAGACAATAATATGTATAATCAAGTAAAAAAAAATAGGTGAAACTGTATGGAATTGGGATGGTGTGTGCATGTGTGGAGAGAGGAAGAGGTTCACCATCCTCCCTGAAGCCTCATATGGTCAATAATGTCCCGTAATTTTTAATTTTCCTTCCTGGGCATTTCCTTCCCAAGAGGGAATCCTTTTTTTTGCTTGAGGATGTGTTTAGCTGAGGGAAGAAGGCTGTACTCTGTGCGGTGGACAAATGGACATGCTGAGGATACTCCAGAGGCCAAACCAGGTGAAACATTGAGGGGAGACCTCATAGCTGTCTACAGCTTCCTCCTGAGGGGCAGAGCAGGGACAGGCACTGATCTCCTATCTCTGGTGCCCAGTGACATGGCCCGAGGACATGAAGCTGTGTCAGGGGAGGGTTAGGCTGGATATCAGGAAAAGGTTTTTCTCTCAGAGGGTGGTTGGGACTGGAACAGGCTCCCCAGGACAGTGGTCACAGCATCAAGCCCGCCAGCACTCAAGAAACATTTAGACAAGGCTCTCAGGCACATGGTGTGATCTTGGGGCTGTGCTGTGCAAGGCCAGGAGTTGGATGACGATGATCCTGCTGAGTCCCTTCCAGCTTAGGATATTCTGATTCTATGATTGGTCTCCACTATATTTTATTCTCCCTGCATGTGTGTCCACAGCCATAAATACAAGATCCCCCCCGTAGCCAGAAACCAAGCCCACCTTCAAGTCTATATGGGCTTTTCTTCCCACAAGATCCCAGAACATTCCAGTGGGGAGTTAAACACCGTGGAGAACACCTGCCCTGCACTCCTGCCAGGCCACTGCTGTGGGAGCAACGCGTGCCATGCTGTGCCTTGTTTTGGTCGCTCTGTTTTAAAGCCTATCTCTTGTTTTATGTTAAAAAAACAATGTTCAAAAGAAGTGAGCACAGGTGGGTGCTCTATATATGGGTGCTCTTTTTCAATATGTATAACATTGAATTTACTTACTCAGTCATGTTTTCCTCTTTCTCCTCCTCCCATCTTCCTCCTCCACACCTGCTTTCAATCAGTCCCCTCTGCCCCGCCTGTCATCCTATCCTCTCTGCTGCTTTTACCACAAACCCACTAATGTTATATTTCAAGTCAAACTTTCAAGCCTACGACATTTAAGCAAATGAATCAAAAAAATCCGAGTGGCTTCGCCAGCCTCGCAAGGCAGGGAGCTGGCGTGGCCCCGAGGAGCGTGCGGGGGATGCTGCTGACCGCTCGACCTGCTGAGGTTGCAGGGTTTCACCCTTCCTACCAGCTGGAGTCTGGTTTTTTTCCTTTATATCTGAAAGTGCTTCTTGTGTTTTTTCCTAGAGTCTATAAAAAAATGAACATATTAAGGCCAAATGTTGCTGCTAGATGAACAACTTCAGATGTACGTGTCTTCTTGTCATGCATCACATAGGCTTAGAGGTGTGTGACCTGACCATGGTGGGTACTGGGCTGAAAAGAGAAAGAAAGAAGAAAATCAGACTACCCAGAAGATCAGATGAGCATTTATTTGTTCTTTGGATTATTGGTATGAACTGGGAGAGTTTTTTGTTAAGTTATTTATAGCAGCTTTCCAGTACCTAACGGGGCTACAGGAGAGCTGGAGAGAGAATTTTGACAAAAGCATGGAATGACAGCATAAGGGGGAATGGCTTCAGACTGGCAGAGGGCAGGGTTGGATATTAGGAAGAAGTTCTTCCCTGTGAGGGTGGTGAGGCCCTGGCACAGGTTGCCCAGAGAAGCTGTGGCTGCCACATCCCTGAAAGTGTCCAAGGCCAGGTTGGACAGGGCTTGGAGCAACCAGGTCGAGTGAAAGGTGTCCCTGCCCACAGCAGGGGGTTGGAACAAGATGGTCTTTAAAGTCTCTTCCAACCCAAAGCATTCTAGGACTCTGATTATTTTAAATAATATCTACTTGATGGTAACCACACTGTACTGGTTGATGACTGACATCCCGGTTCAGGTTTGTACTTGGATCACCGTGACTTCAGAAAGGGCTTGAAAGCTTCATCCTTGGGCTCATAATTAGGGACATAAGGAGAAAGGGGAGTGTATAACCTGCTGCTCAAAGGACTAATCAGGAGGGTCTTCTCCACATCATGGGCAAAAAGACTTTCAAGCTGCTATGGGAAACCTGGTCCTTTTTTCCACAAGGGCAAAAATCAGTTGAATCACCTGCACTTGCCTGTTCCACTGTTGTCTCTTTATTTTATCTTATTTGTATGGATTTCTTGTAAAGAAAATGAGTCAGCACAAGCACTGCATCTACTTAGCCAGCTTGGGCTTGACTGTGGACTTCTGCAACCCTTGAGCAGATAGTACAGCAGCTCCATGCCCTGCATCCCTGGCTGCTTCCTGCAGTGTTGTTCTGTCCTTTGCTTTTCCAGGTCCTCCCTCTGCACTCAGATTGATCTCAGATTACTCTTGGAAACAGTCTGAAAAGGAGTCCGCATTCAGTGAGATTTCCCACAAATTTAGGGTAGTTCAAAGGTACAACCAAACAGTAAAAAACACCCAGCTTCTCCAACACAGCACAATTTGTCTACATGCTCCGAGACTGGTGAGTTCTGATAATGTTGCTTATGCTGGGTAAAGGGTTGGTTTTCTTCCTTTTTGTTGCTCTTTCTCAAACACAATTGCAATTTTTTATACATGGAGGTAAGCTAGCTAATTGTATTTATATTTTGAATGCCTATGATGTCTTAGACTAATTTCCTCAGATAACAGGCACTTCTTGAACATGTCAAGTTGCAGCCACACTTTTCATTTGCCCTGCTAGCTGCATGGGAGAAGTGGTGTTAAATGAGTTAATAGCAAAGATGAGCCATCAAATGGGGAGAAAAGCATGGAATTTGGTGCACATTTTGTTTTGGAAAGAAAATTTTAAACCCCCCCAAGCCCTGACAACCACTATACTCAAATGTTGCTGGCAGCCTTCTCCACTTAATAAGGAACCTGTTGTTTCTAAAACTCAGTTGGCAACATAATAGACAAGAAACAGAAAAAAAGCTCCTGCAGAGTCCAGGCTAGAAATGCCACTATTGTATATTGTCATCAGCAGGTTGACTGACAGCAATGGAAACTGATTGACGTTATTCTCTTGCTCTTGCAACGTCCTCTGATAAAAACTTGTCTCTGCTTCTGTCTTTGGCAGATCAACCCTTGTGCTGCCACACTGATTTAGAAATGTTTTTAAAAACAAGTAGGGCTATGATAGAAAAGGATCAAGTGGCTATGACGAGGTAAATCATTGCTACTCCTCTTCTGAGAAGACCAGTTCATCTTTCCAGCAGCCTTGATTTTCTGGGGCTACTCCTTTGTACGAGGGAAAATTGCCCTGGCCCTTGGCCGATGCAGTGGAGCTCCTCATAAATAAATCTAATGGAGCCAGAACCTCTGTTGCTGAGGTTACAGCACCACTATCGGCTTAAAACACGGCGTTTGCGCTTAACGCTTAGTTCATTAACGCGTCCTGTCCATTGGCTCGTTTAGATCTATTAACATAATTGTTCTTTCTAAACAACTGGGTCATTCTCTCTGCCCAAACAGAAAATCAAAGCTGGCTTCGATATTTTGGACAAATCATGCAGCCAGATAAAAACACGGGCTCCTCTGTAAACTCACCCAGGCTGTGCTTAGATTAAAATCTTGTGATTCCATTTAGCATCAGCCTTAAAGTGAGACTCACTGTTGGGCATGTTTGAACACAAATGAGATGGCTCTGCAGCTTTTTCTGTTGTAAGTGTCCTGTCTGCCTCTAAAACCTAAACCAAAAATATTTTTCCAGCCTATTTTGATAACGTTCTTCTCCTTGCCCTGAATGGAAGGGCTCACTTTTACCCTGTTCTCTCTCTCCTGATCTGGGGTGTACAAAAGGAATATTCTCCTTTTTAATTTCTTTACCATTGGTTTCCCCTTTTACTCGTTTCATTTTTTTAGGTGACATTGTTCTACTCGCCAAACCTGTAACTTTAACAGAGGGTGACAGGGTGACCTTGACGACAGATGTTCCTGTGGCAACAGATGGCACTAGCAAACCCGAGAAGCTGCTGTATGCCGTCTCCCTGCCACCTGTGCATGGTCAGATTGAGCACATCAATTATCCCGGCGTGCCCATTTCCAGTTACAGCCAGTTGGATGTGGTGGCCCAGAAGGTCTCCGACGTCCACGACAATAGCCATGGGGCCGGTAAGGAGGCACTCAGGTGAGAACACCTCCCCTTTGCACACCAGCGTGCTGAAATCCCTCGTGCAGGGAAGGGTTAAGTCTGCCTCTCCTTCTCCCCGTACCAGTTGGTGCAATATTTAATGACTAATGTGGTTGTGGGGAAGAGGCTGCTGCAAACAGTAACACGATGTAATTTTATCATTACAGCAATTACATACTTTATTAACTGCAACAGTGAAGTTGTATGGCCAGAGGCAATAGGAATCTCACAGGCTTAGGATTGGGGTGTAACCAGGTAGGCTCTCGTGCAAATTAGCAAGTGAAATCAAACGGTTTTAGTACATATAAAGAATTTACCACGTTTCTCAAAGATGCCAGCGGTGGAAAAGGAAAAGCAGAAATTCCCCATCTGCGACTGTTGTTGCTTTCTGGGCAGTTCGTTCTCCTGAAGGGGAAAAAAAAAATAATAATCGTAACATTGTCTGAAATGATCAGGAGAACTTAATCCAGATGGTGGTGTCATTTCTAAGAAAAAGCATATGTTGGCCATTATGATACTTAAATATAATGGTTTTACATTCCTCTAGTGGGCACAAAAGGCACACAACAGAGTTGGCGGGGTTTTTTAATCTTCTGAATGGTGGCAGTGGTGGTGGAGTGGTGGGAGATTTTATCTTCCAAATGGTGTGTTTCCCAGAAGACATGGCAAATTCAATTGAGGAGAGCCTGCTGTAAAAGCTATGCTCCTGTGGAATGTAAATTTGTGCCTTCCTCCAACCAGGAACAGTGCAGAGGTTTAATTTACTGCCCCCTTTGGATGATCATCATTTTATATATATTCTTCTGGCTTCTTCTTTTTTCTTCTTCTTTTTTTCTTTAACATGTTTTTCTTTCCGATTTGCTTTAAAAGTTATTTACGCTCCCTTTGCAGCAAAGTGGGCACTATAACTAATTTTATTCTTACCATGATTAACTATGAATAATTTCCTAAGAAATGAGTCAAATTAACAAGGGGAAGAAGGAATCAATAAATCATGAAAGCAGCCTATTTCTAAGTGGGGTTAAAACCACCATTAAATAAATCACAGGCTCTAAATGATGACCCGCTTGGATATGAGGAGGGGCGAAAAATGTCCATTTAAATTGTGGGGAAAGGAAAAAGGAAAGTGAGGGCCAACATCTGTGGCCCCCACACACTGCACAAGGAGGGGGGCACAGGAGAGGCAAGGAGCTCCAGGGCAGGACCGTGGGACAAGGCAGAGATGTGGTTTCCCTGTGATGGTTGCCACCGAGCAGCTGTGGGGAGGCAGCCAGGCAGGGATCAGAAAAGCTCTGGGTTTTGGATGTTTGGGCAGAAATGTTGTTTAATGGCACCTTCTGCCTCCATCCCTGCTCTGCGCGGGAGCTCAGGAATGCAAGGGCTGACCCGGCCTCGCTTGAAATATCTCAAATATTTTCGCTCCACTTTGATATTTTATTTTTTTCATTTGTCTTCGTAGGGTTAGTGACAATTTAAACTACTTGGAGGCCATTCCAGAACCAGGCTCATCATGCTTCTCAGCTGGTTTATGTTACATCCTTTTAATCTTGCATTAAGGATCATACTTTGCCTGGTGTCATGTTGAGTGCAGTAATGTTACCTAGGGCCAGATCTCCATCTTTCTTGTTCATTGAGACTTAAAAATTTGAATTTTATACAAGGAATGCCATCACTTTTGCAGAAGAGTGGCTTATCCATCTTCACACTGATATGTTAGGATATCTTTTAACTGTAGAAATTGGGCAGACTTTCCTCTTTGAGTTTTCTATGGGAAAGAAGGGGTCAAAATGCTTATTCCTTAGTTAAAAGGAAAAAATAAAAAAGGATGGGAGAAGCAATTCTGCTTGTAACCTCCCGTTTGCAATTCTTTTTATGATCTCCTCTCCTCCCTGAACACATTATGAAATGGCCCCAGCTCCCTGCTCACTAGGAAGGGGTACCTATTGCCTTGTGTTATGGGCTGGTTTGTCAGCTGGTTTAAATCAGGATATCTCCATTTGCTGAAATGATGTCGTAGCCATTTAAACTGTGGCTTATAAAGTTGGTTCATAAAGTTGCTGAGAGAGTCTCTTTCCTAATGTGCTTTGTGGTCATGGGAGCTCATCTTTTTTTTTTTTTTTTTTTTGTGGCAAAGGGGAATATTCCCTTGATTCAAGCTGATGTGGTGTCTCAGAACCTGCTTGCCCTCTCTCTCTCTTGCCCACCTGGCTGCTGTGGGAGGGATTTGGTTCAGATCTTTTGGCAAAGCCGTGCATGGGATCTGAGGGCCCCAAGGCACAGTGGCCGCTCCCTGTTCACAGCATCCCAAATCACAGGGCTTCCACCAAAAATCAATGTGAACGAGGAAGCCTCATGGCCTCATCCCTCCCTCCGAGCTGGCACTGAGCCAGGGGAAGCACACGAGCATCTTCATCCCAGTGTCCTCCGTGCTGGTCTCAGCGGGTGAATCGTGCTTATCCAGTGCTTCTGCACTGGTTTGAATCTTGGTCTTGTTCTTTAATAATAAATGCTGCTGAACAGAGTAGTGCTTACAGAGCAACCAAGAATGAAGTGTGTTTCTTCAGTGTGTGTCCCCAGGGCAGAGGGGCACGTGTGGGGAGGACTGGGCCCATGCGATGGCCACGGAGTGTCTCCATTTCCTGCTGCTTGTGGGGACAGAGAGCTGGGGGACACGGGGAATGGGCAGAGGAGCAGCAGCAGGGCCAAGGAAAGGATTGTGAAGGGTAGAACTTGAGTGGATGGGCCAGTTGTCCCTGCAGGGTGCCATCTCTGCCCCTCTCCTCTTCACAGTTCCTTCCAAAAAATGCAATTTATGGGCAGGTAGAGGACTGCCCAGCCCAAGAGTGTCAGTGGCCAAGTTGTGCCTGAGGAAAATGCAACCTTGGCCTCTCTCAGACATGAGGGAGATGCCTGTGAAAGGGAGGATGTAGGATGAAGCCAAAGGAGAGGGCACCCGCTGGCTGCCTCCACCACAGGAGTGTACAGTGGGTCCAACAGCTCTGCAGGAAGACTGCGATTCAGGAAAAGAGATGGGAAACTTGTCTTTCAGACATGAAGGAGTTAAAACACAGGGATTAAAAAAAAAAAATCCTTAAAAAAAAAAACCACACTCACACACACTCACACACTCACACACTCTCACAAAACCCTGCACCCTAAATTAATTTCTGCTGGTAATCTATATCGGGTTAAATAACGCCTCATTATTCTGCAACACAGCTGAGGCTTCTCAAAATGTTTATCTTGTTTTGTAACTGGTACCTTCTGGCATATTCCAGTGCCAACTCTCCTAGCTCTTGCTATATTTCATTCTCACTATTTTTGGAATGGAGCTGCTGGTTCCAGGTGATTTAATAAATTGCTTTTTTTTGTGTTCCTTTTAACTTACCCATCTGCTCAACACATGCGTAACTTGCAATCTGTCGGCAGTTTGCAGAAAGACAAACTGTCAGAGCTGCATGCATTTGACAACTTTGTTCCCAATTAGATTAGTGGTAATTTTAACAGATTTCAGGGCAATCGAAAAAAGGGATGACATGTTATTAAAGCATCAATTTTGACAGACCCAAGCACATACAATTTCAGTGTAAATTATTTTAAATGCTTTAATTAAAGCTATGAAAGATTTACCCTTTTAAGCGGTAAGTGATTGCAAGACAAATATAAAGGGAAAGTGGATAACAGAGTTTCCTAAATGGTTTATGCTGCGCATGGCAGTCCACAAGTCACCACCACCATAATCTATGACTGTAATGTTGGAGGCATAGTTAATTATTCATAGCCTCATCTCTGGAGCAGACGTGATTAAGAACATGAGGAGCATTCAGAGATCCAAGCAGTACCTATGAAACCAGAGTTCAAGTCCCTCTTAGATCAGATGCTGTTAAGAAAGAGTTTGGGGGTATCTAAGTGGTGGCTGTTGGTGAAGGTGGTTGATATTTTTGTAAATACACTTTCATTTTTGCCCCAGTTCTGCTCTGGTTTAGCTGGCCAAAGCCCAGTGGTCAGGGTGATTTGAGACTTACAGCAGTTGGGAATTTTCTATACTTGAAGACACTTTGCAGGCTGTACAAGTCCTGTAAAAAAAAAAGAAAAGAATAAAGAAAAAAATACATCATTTATTATTTAAACAGAATACAGCACTCTAAATTCGTCACTCCAGGAGCACTCTGCCACATGTGTAGCCCATTTAACCATTTAAATGATTTTGTGAATTATGGCCCCCTTCCAGCATCCTTTGTTCAGTCAAGGCTGACCTTGGCTTCGTGGCGAGAGGGATGGACTTGGGCCCTGTTTCCCAGCCCTTGGGTCCCAGCTGGAGGATCTTTGGCCTCCCTGCAGTCACACCTTCACTGCACACTGAAATGTTGGCCTGACTTGGAGCCGAAACCTTCCAGGATGGTCGTTCCAAGGGTTTCGTTTATTTTCTGTGTGGTGTAAAGCTGTCTCATTTTCAGATTGTTAAACACGAATATTGCCTTCTTGTGTAAACTGTTGGTCCCAGAACCTGCACTGAAAGTTTATTTCCTTCTTAATTCAGGGATTGTAGGGCTCCCTGATGCTATTTAGAGTAAAAAGCAACAAGCACACTGTCTCCACCCTTCCCCGTTTCTTAAGACCAAGCTTGCATGCATCTGGTTTGGGTTTTTCTTGTTTTCTTTGGAGTTGGGTATGGCTTGGTTAGACTTTCAGGAAAGCTTAGAAGTTTTTCTTTGGAAGTTGTTGACCCAAAGTGTTGCACTACCAAAATGCAATGAAAGTGAGAGAAGTTTCTCTAGCGAGCACTGCGGGAAGCTGGTCAGAGCACGAGATTTCTTGCTCGTTCCAGCAGTTTGACTGCTGGAATATGGAGTGGTTTGTAACTGGCACAAGAAGACAAAATCCTGGTGGAAGTGTCTCACCACCTTTGGGGCAGTTTTTAATCTTCATGCACATAGTGCTGGTCTGCTCTCTGCTCTGCAGGTCTGTGAACCAAACTTTGAAGAATTTCACGGCTGGGACAGCTCCTAACTCCTCTAAAATCCCTTCCTCTAGTCCTCTTCTCAGCTGGTGTGAACCAGCGGGGCTCTGTTTAATCCAGTTATCCTACTCAAATGTGCACTGGTTTAAGATCCACCTCATTGTGTGTCAATTGATGAGCATTGGCCTCTTGGGATGTGTGAGTTTGTCATGGAAAATCACCTTCCTTCTTAAAACGGGAAGGGGACCGTGCACCAAAGATCAGAGTGAAAGAACAAGATTCTCCTCACCATGCCCCAAATCTGTGATGCTTAAAGACCACCAAGAGGATGGAGCCAAGTGATGGGTAATGGGCAACTGGAGCAGATTGTTTCAGTGCTGGTATCAGACCACTCAGGCTCACACATATCCAAGTGCCTGCACTGGACAATGGCATGGGAATCCTGCCCAGAGGTCCTTCACCTGGCACAGCCCCTCAAAAACCCTTTTGTTTATATTTTCTCCTTGCCCTGGTATAGCCATTTGTGTATGAAAGAGGCTGTTGTACACCGGGGCCAATTCAACAGGATGGAAACACCCCACTGGTACAAGGGATGTGGCAGGAAAATCAGAAACTTTTATTCCATTGATACAAAGTCAATTAAAGTTTTCTTTTCAGCAGACCAACAAAAAGGAGCTGGTAGGACCTGTAATGCAGTGGGACCTGTCTACAGTGGCCTTCTGATGCAACCCCAAAGAGCGTTGGATGACAAGAATAGGATGTAAAGGCTAAGACAGCATGCAGATTGAGAAATGTTATGGATCCTGTGGTCTTCTTGCTCACTAGCACTTCCCCTTCTAAAGGAGCTCTAATCATTTTGGTTCAAAGCAACATATGCTGGAGATAGGAGAGATCTCATCTTCCATATGGATTAGAGTTGTGATAGGGGCACAAAGAGTTAGAAGTCTGAAAAATCTTCTCATGTTTAGTGAACTTACCTGAAGATTGTGGGCCAGGTACAGTTTCTGAGATCAAATCACTGGTGAAGGTGTTCCCTGCAAATTAAGCAGAGTCATAAAATTGCTTATTTAATCAAGTCACATACAAAGCAGAACAAAATCCCCTGCTTGCATACATATCGAGCTTTTCTGCCTAATCTATTTTATAATGTTTTGCAATTAACAGGCCAGTGCTCATCAGCTGATAAATAATTAACAGCTGTTGTTTCTTCGAGGGCATGACGTAAAAGGCTTACATAGGACAAAAAGTAGCTGGAGTTGTTTGCCAAAACTCTGACCAAACATATGTTTACCACTGACCAAAAGCAACTTTCTCTGAAAAATGGCACTTCCTCTCTAAGAGTCTGCCAAAATTACAAGGAAAAAGGTATTCCCCTCCTCTCTGTGTCAGCCAGGTCTTGGAAATCTCAGGTGAAGGCTTCTCTGTTTTACTGGCATTATTCAGACAAATCAAGAAGTCAAATATAAACACAAGGGTGTTTTTTATTATTCCCCTCCATCTTGCTAATATCTGTAGTTTTCCTGACATTACACCCAGGATCGTTTGATCTTTGCTCAAACTCTTTAGATCTGGGAGGAGAGAGATCTGAATGTGATGAGACGTAACCACCCCTAATGGGTTTAAACAACTGTAGCAGTCTGGTTGTTATTCATCTCAAATAACTAAAAATTGACTTACTGTAGGTTCTGGTTACAAATGAGAGATGCAAAAAACAGATAATTTGGGAACTCCCTTTGAAGGCATCTTGCTGATTACATCAGCAGCCTGCAACTCATTTTTGCTTACTTGTGTCTCTTTTGAGTGAGGGGAGGCTCTGCGTGAGCCAGGAACACCAATAAGAGGAATACCTGCAACTGAATCCGTGCTGGAGGAGAGCTCAGTGCCTTCCTCCAGAGCTTTTCTGATTTATTTATTTTTATACTACATATTCATCAAGCAATTACAAGTGTTCTTGGCTGAGAGAGGGGGATGACTCCTGTTTACAGCACACACAATCATCTATGATTAAGCAAGTTCATACCATGCTCATGCAGAAGTTCAGTCTCCCACTTAGACAAGTTTTACACCTGCTGTAAAGGCTTCACCTGCAACACAGAAGCCTGTTCCTTGTCCATGGTTTTTATCCAATAGTTTCACACAGTTTTTCATATATCCTAACTTCTGGCCAAGGAACAGCAGAAAGAAAAGGTTTAAAAACTTGAACATGTCTCCAAATTAAAATTGTGAAGCTATTGTAGACAGTTGAGGATAGCTGTGATGTATCTGTGGCAGTGAGTGTCACTGAAGAGGTTTTCTGTAACATTTTGTTCTGTTTGGAGTTTCCTAAGTGTTGCAGGCTTCATGCCCAGGTATATCGGTTTGCTGTAATACAGCCAAGTGACCAAGGTGTGAAAAACTAAGGCCAGGTCAGTATCTGCCAGGATGGGATGCAGTCTCCCAGCCAACTGGGGATGGTTGGAAGTGATAATTGCTGCTATGAGAGAGCTGAATGTTCTTGTGGATTCTGCTTCTTTTTTTCTTTTCTTTATATAGGAGCTCAAACGTGAACGCGTGTTTTGGCCACCTACTCCAAATTCTCTCCTCTGCATACTGACATCTCCTGCCTACTTGAGTTCAGCTTCTCCTACCTGTGGTGAACCTCTCAGGATGTCTTGACTCAGCATTGGAACCTCATCCTGGTATTGGCATGATTGTGTATGGTGAAAAATAAAGATGTTTGTTTTCTGCGCCTTGCCAGCACTGAGACCACTTACCCCAGCTGTGCATAAATATTGAAAGAGCTGGAGATGTGGCCTGGCTGCTTTTATGCCCAGGGGTGAGGACACAGGCTCAGACTTTGCTCTGAACCCATGTTGCTTCTTGCAGGTGAGATGGCAATGCCAATCTAAGTGATTTTGTATAAATACAGAGAGAATGGATGGGTGGATGGATGGATGGATGGATGGATGGATGGATGGATGGATGGATGGATGGATGGATGGATGGATGGATGGATGAGAGTGGATCATCTTCTCCATGGATGGGATGAGACCTCAGGTTGGTGGCAGCAGAACCATGTCAGCTGGGGGTCTGCTGTGAGTCCAGTTTGATCTAGGCTGGACCACAGGTCACAGCAAAACAAACGTTCAGCTTCCCAGCTAGAGCAGTCCAGCTATCCTGATCTGACATCAGAGGTTCACGCAGACATTTGTTTACTAATGTGTGTAGAGGAAACTTCTTTAGAAGTTTAAAAGAAGCACTCCTTTGCTGTAATCCACTGGTACTGTTTGGTTCAAGAGGAGCACAAGTCGTTTGTGATTCTTCCTCCAAACCATGATGCTAAAATCAGGACCATTGGTGGTTTCTGTTGACTGCTTGTCTCATATAAATTCTGGAGTGACCACTGCAGTAATGTGATCACAACCTGTGTTACCAGTGGTTGCAGTGCCCTCAAAATTATCAGGAAGGCTGAACATGTTATCTAGAGTGGCTTAGACCAGAAATTATTTGAGATCCTTAGCTAGGAGTGGCCTGTGTGTGAAAAAAAATCTGTAAAGTTTTGCCTCTCATTTCTTCCTGGTAACAACTTGGTTTTTGTTCTTTCCCACCCTTTATCCTTTGGGCTTCCCTGAAATCAGATTGTTCATCATCCTGCAAGAGCAGAGCTCTGTCTTGTAGAAAAGATGGATTTTAAAATTGGGGTAGCTCTCTCCACCCCACTGGGATGGAGAAAGCCAGCTGGCAATGGGGTCCCACTGCTCTCCTCAAATGTTCAAAAGCCTCCGGGTACACAAGCAAGGCCTCCCCCTCACCCAGCAATGGAGGCCCTGTGCCTTTAAATGCCCTCCCCACGGCGGGTGCACACTCTCCTGCTCATTCTGAACTGACAGGTTTAACATGTCGTTTGCCTGGTCACCGGAGAGAGGCACCTCTGGCAAAAGTTCAGAAGTCAGTGTTTTGGAAAGATTGGTTTGACCAGCTCTCAAGCGAGAGCAAATCCCAGACCAAAGGCAGTCAAATCTTCAACGACATTTAACCGCTGTGGTGCTGCAGCTTGCTGACTTCCTTTTAACCTGGAGAGGAGCATTCAGCGCACTTAAACCTTCAATTTTATTTATTGTTTCTTTTCTGCTTCATTGGCAGGGGGATCTTGGGGTGAAGACAAGACGTTTTGACTTAATTCTAGTTAATTAATTAGCTTGCATCTTGTTCTGGCCCAAGACTACGGGACAGACAGCAATTCTTGATCTTGCCTTGGTATCTAGACTTCTATAATATATAGTGTTGGAGTAAGGATCTATATATTCCCTTATTGCCTCTGCAGGGCTTGTTATTGAAATGATCTTAAGATTTGCTGCATCTTGTTTCATAAAATTGCCAGGTCACAAACTTCTTCTCATCTCTTGCTATTTACGTTGAAGGGTAAACATTTCTTTGAAACAAACAAACAAGAGCATGCAAACAGTTAATAGCAAGTGGTGCCCAAATTACATATTTCTTAAACTCGTGGCCTACTTTACTAATCAGTTGTCATAAGATGTCAGATGGGGACCCATCACTGAAGAATTGTAGAATGCAGCCAGTGAAGCAACTAATTAGTTGGGCAGTGGCATGGAGGTGTGTGTCCCCGAGGAGCTGAAATGATCAGAGCAGGTGAAGAAGTTCGGACAGATCGGTATCTCTGTGGTATAAACCCCACCCTTGGCTGGATTCACAGGGATGCTGAGGGTGAGGGCACCGCGGGTGCTCCTCAGGGACTGTGCATGGAGCGGGACTGCGGCACCGCTGCTGCCAGAAGGAAAGGCGAGGCAGCCGAACGCTTGGAGGAGCATGACCCGAGATGTGCAGGGACTGGAATTGCTGAGCAGCTTCTGGTTTCATTCGGCAGAGCTGTAGCTCTCTGGCTTGTTCACCAATGGTTTGTAACTCATTCCTGGAGCCTTTGCTTCCTGGTCACTGCCAAAGTCAGCATTGGTTATTCCCTGTGGGCACCAGCCAGGGCTCCCTTCGCAGTCAGGGCATGGTCACTGAGCCAGCAGAGCAGAGGAACCATTGCCTCCTGCTGCAGCTGGGGCCAAAAGGCCTCAGGAACAAACATGAGAACCTCTCTTGTGAACTGAAAGATGTAAAAGACTTAACACTTAAAAGTGTCCCATGTACTCCTTTAACACTAATTCTTCTAAAAGCACTGTGTGACTTTCTTCCCTTTTCCCTTCATCCCACCCCTATACAGGTGCACCCCTGCTACACTCATGGAATTCTGTCTTGCTATTCAAACTCCATGGGTGCAGCAGTGAAGCAGATCTCCAAAATTCTTCCAAAAGATGAGCCCCCACCACCCTGCAGGACCTGAGAGAGGGTCAGTGTGGGACACCAAGAACCCCTCACGTCAGCAAGTCACTCCCTTTCTCAGCAAAAATGAGGATCTCAGCTCCAGCCTCTTCTCTTAGGGTAAGCTCAAACCCAGGTTTGACTTGGGATCTTTAGTGCAACAAATCCTCAGTAGAAAATCTTCTTTTTGGTGCTTTGATTTTCAAAATGTTATTGCACACTGCAAGAACAGTCACACAAGACTGATGTGTTAAGTAGTAGTAATATTTAACTGTCTTGCTGTACAGATTAAGGATGGCCATGTCACAGGAATTATTGGGAGATTCGCAGACCTGGAAGTCACTTTTGAGCCTTACTTTTGTAACAGCTTGATTCAGTGCAGTGGGCTACTTTACAAAATCTGACAATCCCAGGCTCAGCCTGGATCCACAGTTTCAGGACTGATCGAGCCCAGGGAACAGGATGCTGTTGGAGGACGGCATGATCCTGTCACCAAGGCTGGCAGACAGGCCCGGAGGATGCCCTGCACAGGTAGTGTGGACCAAGTGCCCTGGCAGAACCACGCTCAGCAAGCCCACACAAATGCTGTCTGGAGCTGTAAAAGTAAAAAGACACCAGTTCCTTTCCTTCCATCCTGTTGAATTCAGGCAAGGTACTCACTTGAGGGACAGATTCTTGGTTCCAAAAAAGCTGCTTTGACCTTTGAGCTGCCAAATTCCTTCCCCCATTACCTCCCATCTTTCTTTCTAGTGTTGCACAGCTACTCTGAGTCATTGTTTATCTAATTTAATTAACATTTGCTAGTGCCTGCAACCTAAAACACTGTCTTAAAACATTTGCTTGAAAAGCTTCCTTGTCCCAGAGCTGTCATTTTTAACATGATGGATAATGGATAGAAATAATTATCCTGAACAAGGTTAGACAGCTTAAATGATTTGAGTTTCAAGGAATTAGGAAGCTTAGCTAAACATCTTATTTTTCAGGACACATTAATAATAAAAACACAGCGATGTCGATAATGGATCGTAAAACCTGTGCTCTGTTAAAATGTTTATGATCTCTCATAGGTAGCTGTGTCCTCAATACCTTCAGCCAGGAAGGTTTCAATCAGCACATCATCTCCTGACTGGAATCACAGAATATCCTGGGCTGGAAGGGGCCCACAAAGATCATCGAGTCCAAGTCCTGGTCCCACACAGGACATCCCTGAGAATCACACAATCTGTCACGTGTACATCATCAATCCCTGCATTGAAGGGACTTTTGAATCCCAGATAAAATATTTCCAGGGCTGAGAGTGCTGGTGTCCAGCTCAGCTGGTCCAAGTGGGGGGCAATGCCTGCACGGGTTGTGGGAGGATCTGCATCCATAGAAAGTCAGTGCTGCATCTGCAGCCCCCAGAACAGCTCTGGAAGAGGCCAGGAGAAATCAGAGCCTCGGTGCAAACAGAGTGAGCTATTTCGGCTTTACAAAGGCATAAAGGAGAGTGGAATTGGGCTCACTGCCTCTGTATTATTTCCCTAGTCCGTAATTTTGGGGAAAATGCAAGTTTTGAATTAATCATTGACCTTTAACTTTGAAGAAAAACAGAACTTTGGCATTGAAATTGCCAAAAAAGTAAGAATAACAATTTGCAATTGCTCAATTTCCCTCCTAGAAAGCCAGGTGCAGCCAGACCTCTGCGGCGCTTTGCACTGCGCAGGAGTGAGCTCCCCTCCAGGGACACTCAACCCAAGGCAGACAAAGGAAACACGGGGAAAAACAAGCACCTGGCTGAAAGGTGCCGAGCCACAGGCAACGGGACACGGGAATGTCCCCTCCCTGCCCTGCTCCTTGCACTGTGACACCTCTCAAACAATGAACCTCCTGCACCTGTCGGGATGCACAGACCTGATGTTGTTCCCCTCAGTTTGGAGCAGGGGGTCACATCCTGCAGAACATCACCAACATTAATGCCCTCAAGAGCTGCCCACACATCCCACATGGACCCAGCCCCATGAGCAGAGTCTGGGCTATAGGCTCCTGCGGTCTAAATGCATCAATATAATGCAGATTTTCACATAAGGTAGATATTTTTTTTCTTTCTTTCTCATTCTACAGTTTTATATTGCTGGGGCCTTTTTAAATAAAAATCCTCATCAAAAAAAGAGTCCCTTTTCACTTCTGAAAGCAAAGAAGAATTTTCTTGAAAAATTTACTCACTTGGTAAAATCTAGAAGTTTTGCTCCGACCCTCACTTTTTACATTTTTAGATTTCTTTTTTAAAGATCTCTGCATTGGTGTAGAACGATTTAAAATTCCTCTGGCAAAGTGCAGTTTTATTGCTCCAGAGGCAGTATAAAGCTGAATGGGTGGCTGTATTTCAAGCGAGGAGCTGTGGGAGAGTGCAGCTTGCAAGTGGCAATAGAGCCCAGAAATTGAACTCTAGCCTTTCTATTCAGTACTCTTTTTATTATTAAGTCACGGAATAAGTAAAATGTTACGGGGACACTTTAAATCTACACTTGTTTGTACAGTATCCAATGAATATGTGATGGGGAAAGAAAATGAAAAATGTGGGGATGTTGAAAATAAGGAAAAGATTGGATGCTGAAGAATCAAGTGCGGTAAATTATGAGACACAGTTAAATCTGTAATTTTAACCTGAAATGGAGGAGCACGGCTTTGGTGCATTCTTTGGTTGTGGGGTGTCTTTGGGGTAGGTGCTCTCCGCTTGCTGGCTCAGAGGATGGAACATCTCTGTGACATCGCAGGAGGCAAAAATGGCCCAGAAGCATCCTCAGCGGTAGCCAAAAAAAAAAGTTATTTCAATATTGAAGTTCCCTTTTGTTTTTGGGGGTTTTTTTCAGACTTGAAACAAACCAGTCCAGATCTGATTTGCCGAGAACTTTTGATCGTGCTTGTGAAAGCGTTGTCACAGGGGGCAAAGACAGGTGAGAGTGTGGAGGCACCATTCACGCCCTCATCAAGGTAGGACATGAAAGAGGTTCGGGTGGAGGACGCCTGCAGGCTCCCATTAGCACCGCTTAATGATCTGAAGCCTAAATGTCTGGCTGATGGCTCTAATTTAGACTAATGAGCCTTGCTTTGTTTTTAAGGGCCAAGAAGGTTCAGCTGGCTGAGGTTCACCTGCAGGGCTACAGGTTATTCCTTTCAGGGTTCAGATGACCCACCCACCGGCATTTACCCGTTGTTACCCATTAGGATCCAGCCTTGCTGAGTTTTTTGGGTAAGCATCCCTATCCCGACAAGAGTTAGCATCTCCCAGCATAAGGAAAGCAGGAAGAGGCAGGGGAGTGTGGCCACTTTTCCAGGCAAGGACAATGGACATTCCTGACGCTGGCACCATGCAGGCTGCAGTTTTAAGAAGCAACCTGCAATTTCGAAGTCCTTGGTTGTGCTTTTGTAACCCAGGATAGGCAATACAATGCAAATATTGCTCCATTCCTATGTCCCTGAGCAGGATGGAGGAAAAACCTGAAAAAGACATTTCCTTGTGTTCTGGGCTGACAGGGACCACGGATTTATTTCTGTTTCTCACCACTCTAAACCAGTTCCCTGGTGATCCCCCTGGCACTGGAGCTCCTATACTCACCTGCTTCTTTGTGCTGGCCTCAGGACTGGAAATTCATGGTGATTCCCCCAGTGGGAGGAGGTGGGAATCCCTAAGCCAAAAGTGCTGGGAAGGAGTGGGAATGAAAGATTCTCCTGCTGTAATTTCTTACCTTGTTTTAGATGTCGTTTAGATGTTCCAAAATCCCTGTAATTGTTTTTCTCTTTCTCCTGTTCTGAGAAAACAACACAGTGTTAAATATGGTTTCCTGGCAGTGTTTTTAACATGCAGTACTGGGACATGTGTGAACTCTAAGGAGCCTTTGCCTGTATTTTTTGTGCCTCAGCTGAGGAGCAAGTGACCCATGAGCTGCTCCATCATTTCTAGTGGTGTAAATAACCACAGTTTGTGTTTTTTGTGTATCAGAGAGGGGTGGGTCAAATGGCAGAGAGCACTGAGGCACAGAGTCCCATGGCAAAGAGATCCCCCTGTGTACCGTGGATTAAATCCTGCTGCCTAAAAAGTTATTCCAAAGTTGTCAGTGGACTCACTCCAGATTTCATGGTACCCAAGACTGCTGCAGTGCTGCAGTCAGGTGCTAGGCAGCCATAAAAAAAACAAATCTGAGGGGTGAGAAAGGCAAGGTGTACACAAGACCCGTGGGTGGGAAAGTAGTCATCCCCAAGAGCAAGAGGAGAGCCAGCTCTGCCTTTTTATCAAAACCAGAAATCAGATCAAAGGAACCACAACCCACACTGGGTATCTGCTCCTCGGGTTTTCCTTCCTGCAGCACAGTTGGGTTTCTGGTGCCATTTGTTTCCCGTGCTTGTGGCTATGGAATATGAGGCAGAGCACTTGTTTTTGGGGAGCCACAACTGAGAGATGAATAATGTGGTTGGGTGCCAGTGTTAGCCTTGGCCCTGCGCAACCATCGTGTTGGTAACCTCAGTTAAATTGCTCGTGGCAAAACCAAAAGATTGGTTTTCCTCAGCAACCCCTTTGTAACTGCAGAGTGAGTCCAACAAAAGCAGCAGTAAAGTATCATTATGTAGGTGCTCTTTTACAGTTACCAGGTCATTTTGGAGATAAATATATACATATATATAATTCATGTGTTGCCTCTGTGTGCTGGGTGGCTGCGAGAAGCTGGGCTTTGGAGCATGAAGCAGCTGCAGCCTCTTCCATAGCTGGAGTTCAGGGCGTGTAACAGCCTCTGCTCACACTTTTTGGCTGAGAAAGAGCTGCTTTGCCCTCTGCTTTTTGGCCAGGTTGCCTGGCCAGCTCTTGGCAGACCTCTGTCATCTCCTCCCACCTCTGGCACCTTTGCTTCTTGCCTCCCCTATGACTGCATGAGTGGAGCAGTTGTGGTTGTCCTGCTGGGATTTTGGCCAAACACCATGGCAGAAAGAGCCCTTAAACACATTAAGCAGCACTAGGGAAAACAGGTATGAGCACAGCAAACTGCTGCTAATACAGATATATTTCTTATAGACAAGATGCCGAATGGTTGTGGTGGGTGTTCTTTGGTCATGTAATGACTCTTCCGCCTCGTGCATGGTGTGCAGAGCAGATTTCTGGGTTTGGGGGTTTCTTTAATTGAAGAAAAAGGAAGTTTCTGTGCAAATTTAAATTTTCCATGTGAAAATCTCAAGTTTACTGTGGAAAAATCACACGGGGGTAATCAAAATGCAGCACTGTGTTCTGGGATCACACCAATGTGCCAAAGTCCAGCAGCTTCAGCTGGCTGTCCTGATCTGAGAGCACCACGGTGTCCCATTGTATCTCCCGTCCAACACAAACAGTTGTGACTTGATTTTTCTTCTGTAAGAAAACCTCAGTGCTTCAACATTTGGCTGAAAACAAACACCAGCTAATGTTCTTTATGTTTATTAAATAGGAAATCAGTGAATAAGAAAGAGAGTGTGAAAAACGTTCTATAATAATTTCAGATTTTGTTGATAATGACATAGATCCTTGCCCCAAAATTTGAAATTCAAGCAACTAGCCAACTTCTGCAATATTTAGAAAATGTGTGATCTTCTGATTATTCCAGTGGAAAATGTTTAGGAATTTGCAGAGCAGTCTCTGTGGTGATTTAGATGTAGGGATTCATTCAAGCATCTGCTTAGGTCCTGTTGATGCTGTAAAACCTAAATCCCATTCCCAAACAGCAGTGCTTTCCCAGGTGAGGGTTCAGATTGGGAAAGTGCTTCCCTGTTGGGTCTGTTTCAAGCTTTTCTCACCACTGGTCCTGCACTGGGGTGGATATCCAGGGGGAGGGAGCAATTTCCCCAAACGTCTCCTGTTCCCTGCAGCTGGATCCAGTTTTGGCTGTGAGTTGGACACGGTCCTCATGCTTTAGGAAGTGGTTCCTGTAAACCCAGAACATGGCTAATTTCAGGTTATTAGAGTTTTGGCTCTCAAAGCCTTAATTCCTCTTTCTGCTCTCTGCTCAAAGCCTGGCAGGTGGGTTTGTGAGGCTACTCCTTGTGCAAACCTGGAGAATCATTAAATCCTGCAAAACCTCCCCACTGTTTGACCGGGGGAGGTTGGGTAGGACACTCGCCACTGTCTCTCTGCAGAGTTTTCAGTGATTTTCAAAGGACAGTTGACTTTTTCTAAATTTAAAATGTATTTCTATGGAAACTGTGAGGCTAGAAGAATGATTTGAGAAAGTTTCATGCCTAATGGCAGCCTGGATAATGGCACTAGACAGCCACACAATGGTGTGTGGGATAGAGAATCATAGAATCCTCCTATGGTTTGGGTTGGAAGGGACCTTAAATATCTTTTAGTGGGAGAAACTTTTCACTATCCCAGGTTGCTCGAAGCCCCATCCAACCTGGCCTTGGAGACTTCCAGGGATGGGGCACCCACAGCTCCTCTGGGCAACCTGTACCAGGGCCTCACCACCCTCACAGGAAGAATCATCTAACCCTTCCCTCTTTCACTTTGGAGCCATTCCCCCTTGTCCTGTCACTGTAGTTCCTGATGAAGGAATATCATCAGGACCATGATGTCCCCATCCCAAACAGCTGCGCTGCAGGTGTGGGCAGGTGGAACGGAGGATGTATCCAGCACTCCCCACTCAGCCTGCATGTCCTGTGCATGGGATCGTGGGCAGTCACAGCCCCTGGTGCTGGGAGATCACTGGAGCGAGCTGGAGCCAGGGAATGGGAATGGGATGTGATCAAAATTTGTGCAGCGCTCGGTGCAAACTGCAGCGTGCCCTTGTCTGGGCGCGGAGGTCGGCGGTGGCGCAGTGCTCCCCCAGCAGCGCCTGCACGGAGGCTATTTCCGACTCCCATAAAAATCTTTATGTCTCTGTGATCAGGATTCGGCGATGCAAATTTGCTGTGTCAAAGGAAGATGCCGCTGTAAATGAATTAGTACAAGAAGAACTTCTTATTTAAGAAGTGCTGACTCTGCGCTCTCCCCTGTGCCCTCGCTTTTAAAATTGAAGCCTGGGTTTGCTGCTTGCTATGATCTATATTTAGATACTTATAAATTAAGTTTTGCAGTCACGTGGCTGCATTCTTGTACGGCTTCATGAAGCTGTTTCTTCGCATTACAGAGATTTATACCTTTGCGTTTACATATTGCAGGTGTTTCCATAAAAGCTCGGGGTAGCCACGTTCAGGATGGCCTGAAAGGAAATGGAGAAGTGCTTAAAATGTTACTGAGCACACTTCAAAATATCGTCCTGGGGCGGAAGAGTGAAGTCACTGCACAGAGGAGGGAGTCACGGACAGGTAGGATTAATGGATGTGGGCTTTTCAGGAGCACTCCTCCCTACAGAGGGTCGAGTTGTGCAAGAGGACAGCGTCCCTTTTGGGATGTATCTTGTGCAATGCTCCCAGCAAACTGCTGGGCCCCCAGCTGAATATTTCAAAATGTCAGAGAGTGCTGCAGTGCTGAGCTCATGCTATGGAAGTGATAGCCTGATGAATTATGTGCTGTACACACTACACACAAATCCTGTCCCAACCAGCCCTGGGAGAGGAGATAGCACTCTTGCTGGTGTGTCCTCTGCTCCAGGAACCTTGCCAGGAGGACACACCATAATTCATGCTCTGCTGATGCTTTAGAAAACTTGCAGCCTGTACTTTGGCCGCTGTGCTGCTGACCCCAGCATCCATGTCAGCCTCTGGCCCCTGCACGCCTGGGGGATGACCACAGTTTCCTGTGCCTGTCCTGGGCAGCCTAAGGCATCAACTGGCCCTCCAGCAGGCACTCCTGCCTTGCCTGGCCTCAGCACCACATCCATCAAAGGTCAGGGCTCTCCCTGCTTTCAGATAACCCCCAACTTTGCCCTCCTGGCTGCAGAAGCCTACAGCTCAGCTCAGAAAACAAGGTGGGGACTCATAGGGCTTCTCCTTAGCCTAAGAACCCCTTCCATCTCTGCTGAGTTACAGCTGCCAAAAGCAAAGGATTATCAGCACTTGATTTATCCCGGTTTGGGGCTCACCATGAAGCTGTAATGCAGCATCTTCCATGAGGGAGTGCCTGAGAAACAGGAGGTTTCCCCTGGGGGAAGGAGCAGACTGACAGTATGGGATGATAGGGGAATTTCACAGGAAGCTGAAACATTCCTCAGACATGGAAGGGGAATGGCAGGAGTTTGTGCCAGAATGGTGTGAAGGAGTTTGGCTGTGGGGTGAGAGTGGTTTCTTCCACTCATCCCCTTTTCCATGGTGGGCTGTGGGCATGGCCCAAGGAAGGCACAATTCAAACTCTTCTGTGGACAGGGCAAGGTGAGGAGGGCAGCCAGGTGGGCAGGCAGGGTCAGGAGCAGCCGGGCAGGTGGCTGCCCAGACCAGCACACCCAGAGGTGCCAGCCTGCCCTTTTTTGAGACTTGCCTTTCTGGAGACTTGTTGGGGAACTAAAAATCCCCAATTTCCTGGGGCCACAGACCCGGTCGGGTGCTGGCCCAAATGTGGGTCAAGAGTGACACCCTGTGGACGAGTTACTCTTTTTCGTAACCTTGCAAGATTTCTCTCCGGATGCTTTTCGTCTGCCTATTTATTCCCCGACCCCAGAGTTTTCCTTTCCCATCCCTCCTCCTTTCCCAGCCCGGGGGTTGCCGCTGCGGGCCCCGCGATGCGCAGGGACCGCCGCACCTCATCCTCTCAAAAATGCGGGACTAAGGAGATGAGACCGAAATCCCCCGTTCCCTTTTGTTCCTCTTTGCTTTTCCACCTTTTTATAGTCGGTTTCCCCCTATTTATACTGGGTTTCGGCCCTGCAGCTCGGCGAAGGGCTGCGGCTCCTGCCCCGCCGCGCTCCCCCGGCTCCGCGGCCGCGCAGCTCCGCAGCCGGAGCCGGGTGCGCTCCCGGGGCTCGTAAATCTACCGGCTGCTCGCGAAATTTGGCAACTATGAACCCGAGTTGTCTGTTAAACCGGGAGAAAAACTGCGTGGGCTTCCCCTCAGCAGCACCCCAACCCTCTGTGTCCTCCCCAAACCACCCCCTGGAGTGAGAATTCCTGCCCACACCACCCCCAAAAAAAGAGTATTTCAAGAACTCCTCTTCTGGTCACTCTAATGATCCCTTCCCAACCCTGGACCCGCTGGGGTTGCACCAGGCTGTCCTGATGTTCATGGTGTTGTCCCCAAGAAGTGTCCCAGAACAGGCTGATTGACACCAGCTTACAACCTGGAGAGGCTGCAGCTCTATTTTAAGCAACAAATAATTTAGTTTTATATTGGTGAGAAATTCCTCATCACTCATTTAATTACATGGCTCTAAAAGAAACCATAACGTCTTGGCACACCTGAGTGCTGGGGGTGGGGAAGACGGGGGTGTCAAATCCTTCCAAGGGCTGATGTCCTTTCTTACCCCCGGCAGTTCAACCCTGCCAAGTCTGCACAGAGCAGAATATCCATAGATCCAAAACAGAGCCTGGATGGAGATTCCTGAATGTCCGCAAAAGGAGCAAATAAAACAGCTGTAATTCTTTCCAATGACATTTATATGTTGCCATTAACTCTGCTTTAGCTGGTGTAGTTTAGGGCTTTTAGAAAATATGACTTCAGCTGCAACAACTGCTGTAGGTTTTTGCTGAGAGGAGCTGCAAGTTCTGACTGGACATCTACACAGATTCTCTGCCTTTTCCATTGCATTCAAAATCCTGGAGAGGAACAGTTGTCCTAGAACAGAAAGGGATATTTTTATGCCCTTATGCCATTCCCAGCATTTTCTAGGCCTGAGCATTTGCATCTTTGTCAGGTGAAAAGAGAGAGATCAGATCTCTTAGTCGAACTTGGGGATGCTATAAGAAATAGAAAGTAGAAAAACTTTTTAAAAATCTGCATTGTTCTGGGAACTTCCTAGAGAACACCAGATGTGGGAAGATCCACCAGGTATAGGATGTGGGACAAGCAGCTGAAGAGTAGCTTGGTTGGTTGGTTGGTTGGACTTCACCAAGCAAACAATGAAGGTTGGGAAAAGCAGAGATCAGAGACCCCAAAGTGAGCACAGGAAGCCTTGTGCCATCTCCCAGGTGGTAAAGCTGAAAAATTCCCTCTTCTCTTTTAAGAACCAAGGCCATGTTCTGGTGGGAAATATTTTATTCCAAGTCCTTCCTCAGGTTAGGTCACTCTGCTGTCAGAAATGTGTCTGCTTGTGTCCCTTTCAGTGTCATGGGGACACAACACAGCCACTGACATGGAGGAGGTGATACCCCAGAGGTACCTTCATTTCACAGGTATTTTATGGCTTGAAATCTCCCTCATGGTATCGGATGGTTTTGGTAAAGATGGGCAGCCCCAAATCTTCCTTGCACCAGGAGTTTGGGGGGAACAGCCCAGCTCTTCGTGAAGTTAAAAACAAGGTCAGGCCGTAACAGCCCAGCTTGGAATTGAAATCGGTCTACTTGAGGTAAATAAAATAACTGCACTGCCTACTTTGCAAAGGATCATTTACTTTTCTGGAAAGGAGAGTACATTTTTGGAAAGTGTACCGGCATCTTTCAGGATGAAGGGCTCTGTGTGCAACAATGAAGTTTTTACCTTTTGATTAGCAAAGCTTTATAAAGAATTTCAATTCTGAATTACTAAACAAAGAAACTATACAAGCCCCAGATGAGATTTAAACAGTTTCCAAAAGACATTTAAAAAAGAGAAAAACACTGGACCACATGTTTTTTCTTATGTCTCTTGAGTCCATTTATTCCAGACATCTGACATGCAATTCAAATTTCCAATAGTTTTAGGTAACCATGTCCAATTTAGAAACCACAGCCCTCAGCTAAGCCTACCTACCTCCCAAATCAATCCGGAAAACCAGAGCACTTGCTGATGCTCTGCGCTTTCAGCCCTGCAGAGCTTTGCTATATGTGTGCCATACATACTTGGGCTGAGTTTTCTGGCTCCGTGCAATCCATTTAGATGCATTTCATAGACCTGCAGTCGGTGGTCACAGACAGATAAATTATAGCTCCTAATGGAGAGCCTGTTCATGCTTTCAAAGAGTAAAACCACTATAAAATTGATCTCCTCTTCTGAGATGCCTTTGACAGTGGTGCTTGTGCGGCAGTTCGGATGAGACGGAAGCAAAGGGCTCCCTGTGGATGAAGAACTAATGAGTTTTATTTCTGGCTCTGAGACTTGGGCTCGTTTCTTAACCTTTCTGTGCCTGAGAGTTTGTGTCTCAAAAGTGAGATACAGCAAGTACTTTTTGATAGGCAAAGCCAAACTCCAGTGGAAATCCCGAGTTCAGATAGGGGCAGATAATGCCCTGCTATGTGCCCTCTCCTAATTGCCTGCAAAAACCTCCCTGCTGAGGGTTTAATCAGGTTTGGGAGGAGGTAAGTTAGGCAAGGGATGCATTAAGGTGATGGTTTCCACACCACCCTTCTCACCTCGGTCCCTAAAACCTGGCTCATCCAACCCCACAGCCCCCAGCACCCTGATGGAGCTCATCCGTCAGGAGATGCCTCTCCCGCAGAAGTTGACATCAAAAATCCTCCCTGGTAAGGCCCCAAGGAAATAGTAGATGCTCAGGTGGTACTTCCAAGAAAGCTTGGTTGGACAAAAATTATGGAGCAGATTCTCTGCTGCTCTCAACTTCAGAAGAGACTTTTCAGCCTCCAACAGCAAATCCTGTTTGGCTGTAAGTGGCCATCACTTTATCCTGTAATCCCTCATTCATCTCATCTATTTTTAGATTTCCAGTTCTCTTTCCAGTGGGATCACTTGTAAGCAGTCACAAACTCTGCTATTGGGGAAAAAATAGGATTTGAATCAAATTTATTGCTGTTGACTGCTTTCATAGGCATTGTGAATCAGAAGGGGCAGCTAGAGGAGGTGAAATGCCTGTTCATCCACAACCTTTGACAGCACTGATCAGAGAAGGGGCCAGCAGTGGAGCTGGTCCCTGATAGGATTTAGGGACTGGGAACATGGGAAAGCAAAGGGGAGAACTGGAAAAATTTCTGAACAATTTCGTTGTTCCTTACAGTTTTCCTGAGCATCTCCCCCACTCTCCTTCCTGCAGAAGTGATCTGAGCAGAATATCCCTCCTTAAAAATAAAAGGAATAAATGAAAGAATAGAATTAATTAAGACATTCTTGGCTGATGCCTGATTGGGGGTGATATTTATGTCCTTCAAAACCAGTGGTGCCAATTGCCACAGCCCCACTGACTTGGGAGGATAACCCCGATTTTAAGGACAGTCTCTGCAGAATGCAATGTATTTTAAGCAGAAAAACAAGTGGCCAGATTATGGTCCCCCAGTGCAAACACAACAACAGACTTTCTTCAGCCTCTTTTTCTATATATACCAGGGCTGTGAAGTAAAGAGGAAAACGCTGAGTCTGCTAAAAACTGTTCAGATTCTTGTGGGTGCTTTGGAGGAGCTGCTATACAATTTTGAGGCTGTTCTTTCTGCTGGCAAATTAACAGCTTAGAAAAATTACAGCGGGGGGAGGGAAAAAAGGAAAAAAAAGGAAATTCTATTAATGAAACAGAACAATGAAAATCAAAGCTAAAGATGGAAGGAACTGAGTGGGCCCCATCCAGTTCATTGCCTGCTAGGCTGGATTTCTGCCTATAGTAATTTATGCCATAGCCTTGGAAGTGAAAACAGATTTCATTTACTACTGAACAGTACTACTCTGTGCAGAGAGAGTTCGTGGCCTCGCAGCGTTTCTGAGAAGGTATTGTGGGATTATTGCTCCCACTTTGCAGATGGGCCTGGTAATGCTGCTTGAATTCTTAAATTTGGGCTCTGGCGAGGGGGAATCTGAATTAGGACTCGGGTGTGTGAGGACTGTCCCTTGTGTCCCACTCTCACACGGCCTGGCCACCATAGGAGGTGTTGAGACCGTAGAGGTCCCAGGTAGCACCACTGTTCCTGTGTGCAAGGCTCTGCATCAGCGTCATCCCCTGCTCCAGGGATTTATCCCTCAAGGGTTTGACGGAAGAGTTGGACATAAGATGTTCCTCCAACTTTAGATACACCTTAAGGGAGAAAAGTACTCCAAAACTCTTGGCTTGCTTTCCTTTTTCTCTAGTCTGGTACCAGGCAGAGCCCAAAAACACCTCCTGCCCTTCCAACAAACATCAAGACAGAGGATGGTGAGTCCCTGCCTGCCCACATCACCAACACTGCCACAGGCACAACCCTCCTCAGAGGAGTTTGGCAGTGAAAAATGCACGCGTTCTGTTGAGAAAAAGAAAAAAAAAAAAAAAAAAAAAAGAAAAAGAAAAGCAGAAAACAGGTAAAATTAGCATTTGGAGAAAAGTTCCTATGGAAAAAAGCTATATGTTTCCCGAGAGCCAAATGAAAAAAAAATCCCAACCCTCAAACCCAAGCTTGCAAAGTCTGCTGTAATTTATGATTTACCATATGAATCTAACTATAGAACTTCATTTAAAAATTTTATAAAGATTGTAAATCTGCAGCGAAATGTTCTAGGGACAATCTGCTGGCAGAAACCCACTCTCCAGACTGACCTGTGGGGGAACCAGCTTGTCAAGGGCTTGATCTGGAGCCCGCTGAAGACAATGGAAATGCTCTCATTGACGTCAGTGGCCTTTAGATCAAAAAGCCCCCAAAGCTCAGCATGGAAAAATGAGTCCTAAGGAGAAGCAAACTGCTCTAATCAATGGATGTTGCTGGATGAAGGTCTTTAACAATAGTTTAATGGGCCGTGATGAGCTCCTCTGGACACTTTTATTTGGTATTGTATGTATCTTATAATCTTTCTCCTGAAACTTTTAATGGAATTTATCTCACTGGAGAATTTGGGAGAACATCTGCTGCAAATGATGGGTAAAGACATAAGCTGTTGTGGGTGGGGTGAGCCTCAGGAGGTTCACAGTTTGGGTTTGGCTTCTGCTTCAGATTCTTATCTGAACTATACAGATCTCCTGTGGCTGCAAAAATTGGACTGGAAATCACAAGAGTGCGAGGCTTCTTGTGAGATTTCCAGCACTTTTCTTATGGTTTTGACTGAACACCAGATGTGGAAAAAATATTTAACAAAACTGGATGCAGTTTTTTTCGTGTCTGGTTCTAAAAAGAGATGAAGGTTCAGGAATCTAATTTTATCCTTTCCAGTTTCACTCCTTGGTAAGATTCTGTTCTAGTTTTACAAAAAATAAATGCAATTTAAGCCCAGAATGTAGCTATTGCAACCAGTCCCCAAAGAATTCTTCAAGTAGGTGAAACTCCAAACATTACATTGACTATGAATTAAAACCTTATGCCTTTGGCAAGTGGAGTGCAAAGAACGACCAGGGTGAATGGTGACCATTAGGAAACATCCTCTAATATTCTTTCCCTTCAAAGATTATTTTTATTTGCTTTGCATGCAAGCCTATTTGCATTTTTGACCCTTTCCTGCCTGCTTCCACCAGAAAACCAAGATTTTAGGCTCTGTCTAGCACAGATATTTTTAAGACTACTTGAACAATTGTGCTTGCCATGTGGAAATTTTGAATTTTAAACCAGAATGCAAAATTTCCTGTAAATCTAATAGACTTTGCAGGCTGCTTGCACAAGCCTGCATTACCTTTTGGGTGTAACACCAGTACTGGGATGCTGAGTCACTAATCAATGGCATGTTCTTCCAATCCAGATGTTCTGTGTATTCTTTTTGGACAATTCACAAATGGAGAGTCACTTTATTAGCTGGTTTGCTCCAGTTGTGTCACCTACTCACAGTTGCTTTCAAACTGGTGCCCTTTAATCAGAAAGGGGAACACAAGGTTTGTTTGAAACCAGATCTTGAAGGTAGTTTAGGGGAGCTCTTAAGGCACGGGAAGATTTCACAGCGTGTGTAGGGAACTTTGGGAGGTGGAAAATGGCCCGAAGTGAAGTGAATGGCCTGTCTTGAAGGATTTTAATCACCAACGTTCGAGCAAAGCTGAGCAACAGAAAGTCAAACAAATCAAGCGAGGAAAACAAGTTTAAAAGTGGCTGGGCTGGCAGTGACCTCGCTCAGATATTTTATCGCTTATGATTGACTCTGAGATTTTTGCTCTCAGTTCAGAACAGCGAGTTTGTCCCTGGGGGTATGTAAAGGCCAGGCCAAATGGAACTGAGCTGGCACTTCTTTCAAACTCCTCATTTGGTGTTTAATCTGACATCCAAATCAAACAGGACAGATGAAAAAGTGGAGTATTATGTCATCCCAAATCTGTGGAACAGGGAGCTGTAGCTCCAGCGCCTGAGGACACTGTCTAGAACTCACCATGTCTGCATTTTTGGCAATATTGGGAAGTTTTCTCCAAAGATCTAGAGCCAAGCTTCCTGTGAAACTCCACTGTCATTTAACAAGCGGCAAATAAACCAATTAATAATGGGAAGAAGCAGCTCCAAAGCGTGGACACCAACACTGGAAAAAGATGGGGAAGAAAAACCCCAGGGTTTGTTCTTAATCCTATTAATTTGTGGGGAAGGAGGGGCTCTGGTGGTGTCTGAGATTTTCTAGATGTCTCTTTGGGAGTGGTTTGTCGAGTGAGAGGTGCCAAGATCTGTCAGTGCCTCTGCTCCTGCCAGAGATGGGGCTCCCAGTGCTGCTGGGCACAGGGAAGGTTTTGTGCTGGGAGAAGCAGCTTCCTCAGGAGCTGCTCTCTGTGTGTGCATGGGGAACTAAAACCATTCAGCTTCTTCCTTGTGCTCTAGGAAATATCCACCGGGATGGACCCTTCGAGAAAAATCCTGGGTTTTGAAATCAGCTTGGGAGAGTGCTAAAAACGGCTGCAGGAAAGGGTAAAGAGCTCTCCTACTGCTCTCCCCAGGCTTTGCTCCCAGGGCTGTACCTCCAGCCCATGTGGAAATAGTTACCTCCAAGTAACACATCCTGCGGGACTATTTCTGGTCATTTCACAGAAGCCTTATTAAAAAATGGAGAGTTTATTAACCTGAGATTCAGGGACTCGGATTCGTGATGGAGGCTGTAAACTCTCAGCCTATGGTTCAGTTTTACAGGGATGATTTGAGGGTTGGAAAAGGAAATCTTGTGGAGAGAGGCTTAAGGAGCTCCATTTGGTGAACTTAGCAAAAAAGCAGTGCCCTGACTCTGTGCAATAAATGCTTTTGGAGGAAAAAATACCACATACAAAAGGGCTTTATAGTCTAATGGGGGAAAAACATAACGAGATGCAATGGCTGGAAATTCAAGACAGGCAAAATTGAGAGATTGGGAAGGGAGAGGGGGCAGACTGTTGAAGGGGGCAGGGGATTTGTCATCCTTTTGCATCTTGAAATCAGAACTGGAGGCCAGCCCAGATGACTGGTGAAACATATAGTAGTAGGCTCAATTAGCGAGTGAATGTGTGAAATTATTTTCTTGGGGATTTATATTGAGCGTTAAACTAGATGATCTGAATTGTCCCTTTCAGCCTTAAAAATGGAGGAAAGATGCCAGAAAAAGGAGCTAAATACCCAAATTCTACCAAATTGCAATAGCTGGAGCCTCTGGGCCCCTTTGGGAATGGTGTAAGTGAAAGGAGAAGGGCTATTCTGGGCTCTGGGTGTGTGGAGGGACAGACAGAGTGAGGGATGCCATCACATGCCTCCAGCACAAACCCAGTTGTAGCCGCTTTTCCTTCTTGGGCCCCCCCCAGCACACTTTTCTTTTTTATATATTTTATTTTTGAAACTAAAAATACATCCTTAGAGGCATTAGTCACTCTGCCCACATATTAATAAATTGCATAATGATGCCACCAAGCATCCAAAAACCTTTCAAACTGTTATATATTATTTCTTTCAATAATATTCTAAAAGGCCAGTGCGGCTTAATGGAGCCACATGGTATTGTATTTAATCCAGAAATCTGGAACTGTCTAAAATCTCATATATAAATTAAGATAATATACAATATGTTTTTTCATTTAATTTGGTTCTCCCCATTTGGGCAAGCTGTAACTCCATAGGGCTGTGTCTTTTGCAAGCGATTTTTGTCTACAAAATCGTAGATTTGTAATGTTGCTCTTGCTTTTAATTGCCCGGGGCTGTTCCCCATAATAACTCAGCCGGTCTTTTGCCAGCTGAAGGAAAGTTTAATGGAACCACGGTTTAATTGGGTGAAGTTTAGGAGTTATGCAAGTTGCAAAGTTCCCTGGGACTTTTCCTTAGGGCCTCTCCCGCCTTGGCGTTGCTGCAGGGAATGTCCCAGCCGTGCCATGGAGATGGTGACCTCGGCAGGGCACTGGGGTGCAGGTGGCTCCTGCTTGACTCTCCTTGGACTCAGCTGGGTGTCTGGCATTTACACACAGGAATTTTTTAGGACATCAGGAGCCACTGAGTAAAAACCCCAAATCCAAATATTTCCTTTGCTGGAAAAACATCAGGGTTTTCTTTAGACCTGGGGTTTGGGTTTGAGGCTTGCTTTTGTAAGTGTCACCTCTGGACAGGTCCAGCTCTCCTGTACAGTGTCTGTAGGAGGTTTTCACGTATCCTCTCAAGCCATGGCAGATATCACAGGCTATGAGATAAGGGGTCAATAAAAGTTGCCTTTTCCTTCTCCTTTCTTTTCATGCCAAGCTCCCTTTGTGCGTCTGGAAGCTCTGGCTCTCACTGCACCAGGGTGGAACAAGACTGTGGAGCAGGGACTGTGTAAGTCAGGACCACAATTCAGGTATCTTCTTTTTCTTCTTATAATCTGTGAACCCAGTGACCTCAAAACTGCACACCCACTTGCTGGTTTTTGAGCTAAAGTGCACCAAGAGATGGAGGGAGAAAAGTGCATTTTCTTGGGTGTGTTCTGCTCTGCAGTTTGACATCCCAGAGTAGAAGAAAGCCAGGTGTGGAAACAAAGTGAGTGAGAAGATTTCTTGTGGGGTCAGTGGAGTAGATGCAACAGAGGTGCTGAAATGTGGGGCATGCTTTTCGTTTGAGGGAATGCGTAGGAGAATTAAACACATTCTGGAAAGAGAGAGGCCTGTGCACGATGAGGGAACGGCTCTGAATTGTGGGCCCGGGTTTTGGTTGATCACATGAATAAAACCTCTTTCAGGATTTAATACCTCTGCTCATCATTTCTGGTGGTTTGGGTTTTTTCAGTTGGCTTTTAATTTCCCTTGGCTTTGTCAGGACTGGATCTGACTTTGAACAGGGGTATTCTCAAGGCTATAATCTGGTTTTGACAAATTTTTGGTATGAGCAGTGTGTATGGGGGCCCTGTGCTCTCCCCATGTCTGCAGGATTTGTCCAGTATTGGGGAGCTGTGTGATAGATGCCTTTAAATTCCCAACCCTCCCTGCTTTCTTTCCCTCCCTTCCCAATGCCCTGCTCACCAGAAGTGCAACCCACAGCTTTCTTGTCACTTAACTGATTATGGACAGAGCTGCTTGGCTCCTGTGTCCCAATTCCTCTCCAAACTGGGCTCTGCATTGCTGCTGCTGCACAGATCAAGCTGTAGTTGGAATAAGAATATTGAGGTGCTTTATTGAACACCAGACTTGTTAAACTAGGAGTTTCCCCCCCAGAAATATCTGGGTGATACAACACCAGATATTTGTGTGTTACAATCTCCATCATGGGGGGCAGGTCGGGTCACAGCAGGTTGCAGTGCCTGGGAGGGAGGAGGATTATCCATGAAACTTCGCAAGCAGAAGCTGTGAAGAGAAAAACAGGAGCGAGCCTGAGCCCTGGAGGCCACCACAGCCCCGTCACCTCTGCCCAGGAGGCACTGAGCTGTATCACACCTTCCCCACCACCTCTGTCCCCTCCTGGGTCCTTCGGGACCCGCAGGGAAAGGCCAGGTTTGCTCCCGGGGCGCTGGTCCAGCCCTTGTAAAACGTTATTGTAGAGGTCAAGTGAAAACTGACTCATTCCTGAGCAGGAGAACAAGGTCATTTTCTTGCAGCCCAGTAATTCCCTCATTTTTTATTGGTGTTGTTATAAACCAACTTCTCCGAGGTGCTGGGACTTCGCCTCTATTGCATCCCTGTTCCCATCCGGTTCCAACAATAAAACCCTTGCCTTTTTTGATCTCTGGCTTTCATGCTCGCTGACACACTCTGGAAAATTTAAGAAGGGCGCAAGGAATGGGTTAGTCACACTTGTTAATATTTATCCCATTGCAGAAAGAGCAGGGCTGACCTCAGAGCTTGGGCTTTGGAGAATAGTTATGAGAGTGATTCCACCCAGCTGAAACGGAATCTGCATGCAAAGCTCGTTTGGTGCCTGGAAAGAGCTAGAAGGAAATAAAGGTCTTAAATGATATATTTCCGCAGTTAACGTTTTGTCCTGTTTACAGAATCTCACCAGAATACTGGGGGTTTTGTTTTGTTCATATGTTTTTCATATGGATAAATATCCATGCAGTTTGAACATTTTCATTAGATTCAGACAAGAAGGAGGATGTGGGATTGTTTTTTTCTGTAATTGTTAATCTCTCTGTTTTTTGGGGTTTTTTTTAATGGTTATTTCTTAAAACACTCTTCAGAAATAAAATCTCAGGTAAATCAAAGAGACGGGGAAAGTGATTCTCTTTAATTATTCTTAGTGCAATTTTGAGTAATGTAGGTTAAATTAAAAAAATATACAAGCAAGATATTTTGGCTGGGAAGTATGTGTAATGTATGAACAGCAGGAAAAAAAAAAAAGCCTTCCTTTCTAAATAGAAAATCTTTGAAAGTAACAGGGGGAAACTGATGGGAAGGGCTGAAGTCCATATATTCCCACCTCCTCCGCCTTGTGCTCTCTTAAAGGTGAGCTGCAAAATGCAAAAGAGAAATGTGTTAAATTCAGATGACTCGCTCGGGTGTCAGGAAGTGGCTCGAACAACCACACGAAGTTAACTAACACATTCCCTTTTTTTTTGTTCATCCCCTCCCTCCCCTGCTCTTCTCGTGAAATCTGGTTTTTTGCTGCTGTGGTTTCTGCCTCCAGGCGGGAGCGCAGCCACTTGTCCACCCGAGCAGCGCCCCGAGACCCCCCCATGGGCTTGCAGGGAGCCAAGAATTTCTGGGAGGATTTTCCAGAAAGTAAGAAAGGAGGAGAATTTTAGAAAATGTATTCCCGATCTAAACAGCCTGGCTGCAAGGAAAATGAGGCGAGCTCTGAGGGATGGTGTGGTGAGCTGGTGTTGCTTTGCTGCTCGTCTTTTGTCTGGTCAATGCATCTCATTATCATCCCCCTGCTCTGCTCCAGGTCTTCTTCAGCAACATGGATCATACCATCCAAGGGGCTGAGTATCCTGGTCTCAGGAATTCCAAATTTGAGTAGTGCTGTGTCTGTCAATGACTCCTTCAGCTGGGGCATGGAGAGAAGCAGCTGGATGTGGGGAAAGGCTTTTGGAGCTGCAAGTGGCAGGATTTGGTTTGCAGTTGGATGTGTGTGATGGGAATAAGTCTCAGTTAGGAGACTTTTAAAGTGGTTTAGGTGACCAAAAGAAAGTTGGGAAGGCAAGAGCTCCGATCCATCAGAAATTGTGCCACTGCCCTTTGCAAAGACTCCTCTCCCGTGGACCAAGAGCCCTGCAGAGCCTCATGAACAGGCACAGACACGTGGCTGTTCCTCATCAGCTTCCACTTTTCCCTCTGGAAATGCTCCCCGTGCCTTTCCCCCCGAGCCTGGCAGTAGGTGTGCTCGGGAGAAGCTTTAAACCTAAACGGAAGAGGATTATCTGATTTACAGTACAGAGATTTTTCATTTCAAATGGCAACACACAGAGCCCTGCGCGTTACCTTGCATCAATATAACACACACGCCATGCATTTATGCCTAGGATATAAAAATAATAAATTATTGCAATGCTGTGTGTCTGCACAGAGCTAATTCATGTACTACAGCATGTTTATCAAAGGACAGTCCTTAATTGCATACTAGTATTTTTTAATTAGTCATTAAGTTGCAAGACTCTGTCTCTCTGCTGATTTATGTTCACTTTATTTACAGTGTGAGTGGCTTCTGCAGCAATTCCTGATTTTAGTTTTCTGTTCTTTAACAACACACAAGATTTCCAAATTGGGTTGTTTTTTGGGAGTTTTGTTTTAAGAATAAACCCAATTACACATCTGAGACTCTTCAACCAAGGAAAGCCAAAATAGTGTATGAAAACAATGCTTGTTCTTCCTCTCTTAGGGACACTTTTGTTCTGCTTTCCCCTATAGCAAATTTATCAGAACTGTTCATTCTCTGTTACAGCCAGAGAAACAGACTGTGGATTTGGAAACACCTCTATAGTTTAGTTTCTGGAAGAGAAAGTAGGTAAATTGAAATAAAAAGAAAAAATGAAAAATAATTTACATTTCTCCTTTGGGAGAAAGATTAAATTAATTCGACAAGGAGGTTCTGCTCCTACTTAGTGTTGAACTTGATGAAGTCGCCCAGCTGATCACGGCTCAGTGGAGGAGGCTCAGCATTTGATAAAACCACAGCAAGAGGAATTCAAGCAGCAATCCCCTCACAAGGAGAGGGGTTATTCATGCTCAGGATCACTGCTCCTTCTGGGGTTTAGCTTTTTTTAGTTTTTTTCTTGGTGTAAGCAGTTGTCAGCAATGGAGAGAAGTTAATACAGCAGTGTGGGGGCTCCAGGCCAAATGCATGGAACATCTCTCTTAAGGCACTTGGGGAAGCGTTTAGGATGAGCCTCCTGTGTCCTTCTCCACCGGGAGCAGCAGTGGTCCATGGCTGACCAGGGGCTGCTCCCAGCTTCACCTCTACTGATGACACCAGAATGCCCTGGCCACAGGACACGGTGACAAGCCCTGGGCTGGGGTGCCAAAGTTCTGTACATTGTGATGTCCACGGTACCTTCAGCTTCATAAACCTGCCACCCTGCATCATAAAGTCATAAACACCCCAAGAACCTGCATTTCCCCCGCTCCTTTCTTTCTCAAGGTGGAATAACAGCTTCCCCTTCACGTCGTGCTCTGGCAGCCCAGTGGAAGGACAGTGATCCTGTACTGCACCGTCCTACCCAAACCTGTGAGGTGAGAGCTGGCTGGTGCAGGTGAGAAAGGAAACTGATTTAGCCAAGGGTTTTTGCATCAAAGTGTTGATGCCAAAATATGCTCCTGCACATGGCAGCAGTAGCAGACTGGTGCAGTAAGGGTCAAGGCAGCTGCTTGAGTTGCTGCATTATCCTGCATCCCTCCCAAAACCCGGCCTTCCCCTTAAAATCCTCCTCGCCTGACATGACCATGCCAATGGCAAGGGGTTATGACCATGGTTGCTGCCAGTAGCCCTGTCCTTCACTGCCACTTACCTTTCCTGTTCTGCAGGGCTGATTTCTCTGCTTTATTTACTCCTCTGTTAATGCAGCAAAGCCATGCCATGGGTTCCCTTTGGCAGGAGACACGGCATGGCAGGACTCACGTTTGCAACTCACCACGGTGCAGCGAGCACCTCCAAAACCTCCATTCCTGTGAGAGCCCATCGCTTCCTCTTTGCTGCCTTCCCCTCCCAGCACAATTAACCTCCCCAGGATTACCAGTTATGGGAAGTTTTAAAACTTTTCAAGAGGCAGTGGCTTCGTTGAGGCAGCAAAGCTGTGTATTGAAATATGAATTAGTGGCGTGTGTATCGGCAGGATAGACCATCTGCTGTGCTCAGCACCCGGGTTTGAAGCTGGTTGGCTGGCAGGACAGCATGTGTTTACAGAAAACCCTAACAGTTGTAAAGGAGCCATTTAGGTTTATCGTGTCAATTCCTGTACAACTCCATGCGGAGAGATTCCTTTCACAAACTCACATAAAAAAGACAGATAGACTAGTTTTGACCTCTCTCGAAACATTTGACGGTTGAGCTTGTTGCAAGGATAAAATATCTAGAAGAGGGAAAAAAAAAAAATCTTGTCATTTCCCCCCTCTTAAGCATTAGACTTCTTGAATGCAACATCCATTCATAGCTTAGTTCTTGCATTGTAATTTAACTGCCTTTTATTTTCCTTCTGAGACACAAACGCAGGAGCTGCACATGATTTTCATACCGCATTATGCAAGACATTGTGAAAAAGCTGCCCAGAGTAATGGCTCCATTTCAACGTGATGCATGTGCCAAGATACAGGGATCATTTATTTTTTCTTAAAAAATTAAATGAGGATGGGATTAAAAATGTTATGTTTTGCCTATATGAGCAATATTCCTCCATCAGCCATTCCAAACATATTGCCTCTCTGTAGCTCCTCTGCAATGCAAACTGTCCAAGGGGAGGCACGTGGCAGCACACCAAAGGGGTTTATGCTGCTGCACGAGCATCCCTCTTTCCAGGGACTTGCAGAGCACAAATATTCCAAGGACAGGGCAGAACAAAACCACACTGGCCCTGGGGATGCTTCTGGACTGAGCACTCGGTTGTTTTCCCACACTTGAAGGAATTACTAAGAAAACAATCTCTTTAGTGAGTGTGCTGAATCCATTGCAGGCACCCGTGTTGTTCGTGTGATTTGTGTGTGTGGATGGATGCAGAGAGAAAAGGGAACGTTCTCCTATGTCCTTAACCAAGCCCTTGGTCACGGTGTCCCGTGTGTGACTCTGCCTGGCTGTTGGACTGAGAAGATAAAATAAGAAACAGCCAAGTTTGACGCATCTCTGAGATAACTCCTTCCAACGTGCAACAGGAAAAAAAAGTATCTTAATACATAGGTCTTAAGACTTCAATCAATTTTTTTTTAAAGAAATGCTCGATTCTTTTAATGGAAAAATTCATGAAGTAAGATGAAAGATGGCAAGATGAGAGATGGCAGGATGGGGAAGAAAGCTTGCTCTTGCAAACTTACCCACCTGTTTTTAAGGCCCCTCATATGGATGCTTTAGGATTGGGGATCAAAATCTGCATAAAAAGTGAGTGTAGCCAATATCCTAAATAGGAACACAGTCTGTTGGTAGTTCGTGAAGGGCCCTATGGCTTATACAAAGTAGTAAGGCTTGGGTAAGGATGGGAGAACGGTGGGATGGAGGGAAATTACCTGTGTATAGGCCAGGTGCTGTGCTCATAAGAACCCTTTCTCTAAATTGTGCCTTGGGTCCTTAGATATGAAATATCAGAGTATTTTTATTACTGTGTATTACTTTTAGAAGAATCACAGTTTAGGTAATTCTTGCTTACAATCTTGTGTATCTATGTGTACATATTACATGTTTGTACATATATATTTGTTATTATTTTATATATATATATATATATATAAAAGTTCAAATTTCCTTTAACTTGACCAACAGCTCGTGCTCATGAGAGTCAGGGTTTAGTGCTCGGTAGTGGAGGAGCAGAACAGGGTGGATCAGGACTGTCAGATTCCTTCTCCAGGAGAGCAGCAGAATGATCTCTCCTGGGGATTGGATTCCGTGTTTAGGGACGTGAGGGAGGGGAGGGTGTCTCCAGCTGGGTTGCACAAGGTCACTGCAGAGGAGTTCAGTGCCCAGGACCAGATTTGGGGATTGGTGCAGCCCCTTCCACACCCCTCAGCGAGCAGAAGATGCTGTGGAAAAGTCCTGTCCCCTCTAAAAGCAGCACCTAATGCAAGTGGGAGAGCAGAGCCCTGGAAAGTCATCAGGAAGGAGCTTGGTGACCCTGCTGTTGGAGCCACCTCTCTGCTCTCAGGGCCCACCTCGGCCATTTGCATCAAGGCACTTTCAGGGCAGACCTCAACCACTTGCCTGGCCCTGGAAACCTGCTAGGAAAGAGCTGTTCTGAGGAGGTAAGTCACTGATTCGGTTTGCCAAGTTGTCATGGTGGAGTCATCTGTAATGGAGCCTAAGGCTGAATCCTATTTTTACATTCGCAAATGTTACAATCCAAAATTTCATTTTCGTATTTAAACCGCGTGCCTCCAGTTCTTGTTCAGACTTTGTGATTCAGTTTGCAGTCCATGGACCTGTGGACTGGAAATGCGGTGACTTTGGGTGTTATGTTTCTATGTGTCATTACTTTATTATTATCATCATTGTCGTTATCACTATTATTATTATCATAATTTATTTTGGGGGGATTGTTCTTATCCGCTCATTTCTCTAGGCTGGTGGAATGCAGTTCAAAGAAGAGCAAGAGGATGCCGATGATTTCAGACTTTTCCTGAGCATCCTGCGGATGGGATTGGGCGCTCCCCGCGTGGAGCAGAGCGGCGCAGCCACGCCACATCATCCCACTGCCTATTTTCAGGCTGTGTGCTGTGCCCTCCTGGGTCAAAGCGAAAACGGGAGAGGATGGCAAGCCAAAGCGTGGGGAAGATGACTCACTGGATTATTTTCTGCATTTCAAATATAACCCTTGAATCCTTGCCAATGTATCGATACAGTCAGGCAGCGAGCCTCATGTATTTATATTTATTTGTGCTACGTAATGCCTCAGCCAATACGCTTACCTAATTTTTTTAATATTTTGTTTATTTGTTTTTTTCACGTATTTTCTTCAAAACAGCCACTGAAGGAGCAAAACTGCAACCCACCCAATGCAATTCCTGTAAACACAATGTGCCAAAGTTTCCAACAAGCACCCTCTCTGGTAACCAGGATCATCCCCATTCCAGCCCTTACTCAAACTGGTCAGAATGGTTCTGGAGAACTGGAGAGCCCATGGTCCTTCTGAGGAAGGGAAAAGCAGCTCAGCTGAGGTATGTTTGTTCTCATACAGAGTGGGGGTATCTTTGTCTTGTGTACAGCTGCTGCTCTGCAAACCCAGCCCTGCTCTGGTCTGCGTGTCCCACTCTCTGTTCTGGGAGGGGAGAAGAGAATGAGCTCAGGTGTGGGAGAGCTGAGCTGAGGCCGTGATTATTGGGGAAAATGTAAACATGGAGCTCCTAGAGACAAACAAGGTTGATCCCCCAACAGGAAACTTCACCACCAAGCTACTTTGTCTCAGGGATCATTTTATTCCCTGAAAGTGGGGCATAAATACAGAGTTAATTATGACCAGAACCCACAGCAATAACCCGTTTATGGGAAAACTCTAGTCCTAGTCTAGAAGAGCTGTAATCTTACCCTGCCATCTGAAATTTGTTGCTTTATTAAGATTACATTCTCAACCGAAGAAAAAGAAGTGAGTTAGCTTGATAAGTTTATTGCCCTTTGTCAGGATGGTAGTATTTTTTTCTGCTTTGAAAATAGATGTTCGTGTTTCTGTGGCTGTATATTTATCCTTTCTTTTAGCTTTTTCATTGCTGTTCCCTTTAATCATTTAATGAGGAGTGTTCAGGTTCCCGATGATTTAAAATTATGACTCACAGAGACACTGGCAATATCTTTGCTGGAGAAACGTTGATCCTCTAACTTTAAGACTTTAAATTCAAACCACATGTTTTTGCCACTAACTCCAAAAACAACCCCTGGAGTTGTGTGACTGTCACTAGAATATAAACCAAAGCCATTCTGCAAACAAAAGCTGCAGTATTTAAATCGCGATTACGGTCAGAAAAGTGACTATTTTAATCATCGCTCTGGTTTACCCGGGAGATCTGCTCCCTCTGCACATTCCAAATATCTCTGCAGGTTTTTATAGACTGAAAGGAGATTTTACTGCCTTCCACCCCTCTCAGCCCTACGGAGGCCGGCCAAGGCGGGCGGGTGAGCCAGATTTGTTCCAGACTCGCACATCCGCGGGAGTGGGAGCTGAATTCCCGCGGCGGGACCTGTCGAGCCCGGGATGTGCCCACCAGGATGCCCAGACACGCTTTGTGCTCCCCAGGAGCTCACAGGGTGCAGGGCAGCTACAGGGGGCAAAACAGAACAGAAAACCAAAACCACAGGGGTTTTTTCCTATAAACTGGTTTGGTTTGGAAAGGGAAAAAAAAATCTCTGAAGGGCTTCTTGGGCTGGAATGGCTTTTTAGAGTGCAGCTACCTGGATGGACCCCACTCCAAGGGAAGGGGTTCTTAGCAAAATCAAAAATAAATTTTAAAAAGTATTAGATACAGAACTGTGACACTGAAAAAAAAGGGAATGCAGATGTCTCAAGGGGATTTTCTTTTCTTGCTGGCTTTGAGGAGCTGATTCAGTTCCTTTAACAGTTTCCTTATGTGGACACTTTCTTAACAGCGTTCTGGGTGCTGAGCTTCATCCTCTGGGCTCCTATAAACCAAATCACTGCCTCCCCTGACTCTCAAGCCCCATTTTGTGCGTTCACTACATCAAAAATCAAATCCCATTTAGAAGGTGGCTGCTTTAACTCCCTATCTTCATTTATGAAATGCAATATATGCATTTTATGTCTGTGAAAATCCCCTATTACAGTATTGGGAATGTTCCTCTGATATACGTGCATTCAGAAGAAATGTTGTTAGGAGAACATCTAATTCATTTTAGATGGTTTTATTAGGCGTCTCTTAACAAATCCCAGAGTATGTAAATGAAATATAACTGTACGTACATATTCATCAGTCTGTTCTTGGAATTAAATATGAGCGCTGTGACATTTGGTTTTAAGGAATGACTAATTAACATGTGTGCAGGATGTTCTCATCTTCCTGCTTTGGAGTCCCGGAGTCAGGGAAAAGCAGACAAAACGTATTTCCACTCTTTCTATCATAGTTTGCAAAGCAGAAAGCTGCTCACGACAGCCAAGAACTTCTCAGGCGTTTCTGTACCTGTTGGGTGCTGACACGGGGCCCCTTCTCGAGCGTTTGGTGTTGTTAAATGTCATCTCGTCTGCTCTGGGGCCAGGAGAGCATTAAAAAAAAATCAGCTTTGCAGCTGACCTGGCTTTTAATAATCACACCAACAAGTCACAGAGCACAATACAGAGCAGGACAGCTTCTGGAGTACGGCCAAGGTGCTGTTGATTTGCCTCCACAACGGGACGCTGGAAAACTGGGCTGAGCCCAAGGATGCTCCCCATCCCCACGGTCCCAGAGATGCTCTCTAGGAAAACCTGGGCTGGGTATTTGGGGGTTGGATGCCTCAATGCCATGCTTGGGAACACCAGGCTTAACTGCACTGCTGGTAAAACCCCAGAGAAACACCCACATTCGTTTTCGGCGGGGTCGGCTTTTGTGCGAGAGCAATGTGTGTGCAGGGCATACACTTTTTGCAGCAGAAAAAGATAAGTAGAAAAAAAAAGGAAACCCACTGTAATTTCTTTCTGAGGGTGCTGTGGGAGGGCGAGCACACCACACCGCCCCGTCTGAGCGTCCTGGAGAAGCTGACCAGAACAAATCTCAGCAGGAACACACAAACCTCTATTATACCTTTTAAAAAGCTCCCCATTGAATGCAGCCGGGCAGATGGGAAGGGCCCTTTTATTTCCTTTTTCTTTCTCCGCCTGAGTTCATTCTCTCCCTTCGGGGGAGCCAGGTTCAAAGACATGCCAAATGCATCAAAACCTTCCCAATAAAGTCCCTTTCACCTCCCGGTGGAGCGGGGACGGGACTGGAGTGTGCTGGGAGCGCTGGGTCGGACGGTGACTTTCAGGACTGTGTGTGGTAAATCGTGTGCACAGCTCCCAAAACAATGCCCTGAATTGGACATCTAATTCCCTGGAAATTAAATCCCTCAGCTGGTCAGGGAAAACAGGAGCCAAAGAGATTAAACAGTGCAGTAGGGAGAATCTTTGAGGGTTGATGGGGGTGTTCTTGCGGGTTTGTTGGGGTAATTTTTTTTACAGCAGAGGGGTAGCAAGGTAGTCGTTTAGTATTGCTTCCACTATTTTAATTTGAACCAGGCATTCTCCCCTTCCTCTCCCAATAATCCCCATGAAAAAACACCTCTTTATGCTCATTACCCAACAGGTGAGCTCTGCCCCAGCAAGCACTGCCCCGTTTCAGGATGCAGAATGAATTTCTGAGTCCTTGGGGTGAGAGGAGGGGGATGCTGCAGATGCAGACCCCATTCCCATGGCCCCAGGCATCCCACATCCTGCTCAGGTCCCTGCTAGTGCCTGCAGCTCCCAGCATCTCCCTGCTGCTGCACTGCCCACCGCAGCCTTTGCTCTGTCCCGGGTTATTTATCCCGGTGCAGACTCGGCTGGGACTGGATTCGTTTTGGCGTCAGAGAGGCCAGAAATGGGGCTGAGATATTCCCGTTGATTTTTTGTTGCTGGTGTACTAAACACAAGCAGGTCCAGCCGTGGATGCTCCGGTGCAGCACAGCGAGTGGCTGCATGCTGGATAAAAGCACAGTCCCTGCTCCTCAGGAAGCAATCTTTCCCCGCAGGGCTGCATTTTAACTGCTACAAGTCAAAACTTAGTGGGCCTCACAGTGGCAATTTTTTTTTCCTTAAAAAAAAAAAGCAGTTTCCTATGTATTTTTACTGACAAAAGCCTGACGCTTCCTTTATATGCTTTATTTTCTTTCTCCTCTGAAACGATCGTTAGACAAAAGCAGTTTTGCTGCTGGTTAATCAAGAGAGTGATGTGGCCCTGCATTTTAATCCTAAACCAATTAGCAGGATTTGACATCATGCCATTAGACTGCTTGAAACAAAAATCAAGGACAGCGTAATGCAGCTAGAAAAGAACAATAACCATCAGCGCTGCCCTGTCAAAGGGGAAGGAAGAAATTTGGCTGCGTCTGTAATTTCCAAGCAATCCCCCTTCCCTCAAACCTGAGCATTCAAATGAGGGAGCTAAATAATAATGAGAGGGGGAAATGTTGAATCTCTAATCACATTACCCTAAACTGCACCGGTTTTAAGAGCAGAAATCGCTGCTCTTGCTCCTGAGCCGGCACAAATCAGTTGCATTTCCAAGCCCTGAGCTGTGGCTGATGATTTCTGTCGCGGGCGCTCGGTGCTTTGCAGGTTGCGCGGTGCCTCGGGTGCAGATGCACGGCGAGGGACCCCGCGGGGTGCGAACGCGCCAGCATCCCTAAGAAACAACTTCCTGGGCATGGAAGGGTTCGCTTTGTCCGAGCCACCCTAAGATAATTAATGAACAAAGCACCTTTTAGCAACTGTACTTTCTGCTGGCAGGGATGCACCTTGCGGCTGGTCCCGCAGTGGCGCAGCCCGAGCCGGTGCCGGCCTGGCAGGCGTTGGCCAGGCCACGGCTGCTGCCCGTGGGCACAAACAAGCCTGGCAAAGACACACGGTGAGAACAAAACTGCAGGCAGGCCCCGGGGTGCAGTATTGGAGGGATGAATGCCTGAAGCGCATCGGGGACTCCGCGCCTCGCTGCGCGCTCGGGGCTGGCAGCGGAGAGCGGAGCAGGAGCGAAACCCAGCGTCTCGTAAAGCAGCATATGGACGGAGCACAAATGGATGGGGTTTTATGTCCTGTGCAATATTTTCATTGATATTTATTTTGATTTAATTTGGCTAATGTGCAGGGAGAAATGAAAGCGTGCCATACTCCTCAACATCTGATGAGGAGCTGAATACTTTTTAAAATTAGTATTCCCTCGGAGGCATCGATCTTTAAGGTCTGCCCGGCAACTATGCTGGAAAATCATGAATTACTCCACGTAAATCACAGGATGACCCTGGGAGCAGCAGATTGTTGTTTTAACATTGAATTTTTTCTGTTAGTATTACAGTTTCTAGTCTTTCTGCTTCAGCCTTTTTGTCCATAACTTTAATTTTTGTTTTAATGAAAGTGGAGTTTTCCACAGCCTCAAACCACGTCAAAAAGAGGGCTTGTAAAAATACATTAATGAATTATCATGAGATTTGTTCTAAAAGGGTGAAAGATGGCAATTGTCCTTATCCCTGCTTTGAGAGAGGAGAGGCTGAAGTGGAGCCAGGAACGATGGTCACAAATTGTAGCGTGAGGTTGGAGACCAGGGTGCAGATCTCTGCCAAAGACTTCCAGGGCGAAGTTGGGCAAGTGACATAAATCTTCCTCTCTCGTAGGTGCCATCTGCAACACGGGACAAAAAGAGCCCATTTCCTCCACAGGGATCTGCACATAAATGCCTTAAAACTGGCGAGGGGCGGCAGCGATGGCGGGGCCATGTGCAGGCTGCAGAGAAACAAAAAATAACTCCCCAAAGAGGTCAGCGGCAAATAAATCCTCCGCCTTCCCGCCGAAGCAGCTCTGCAGGAGCTTTGAGGCTCTGAATTTTGAGAGAATAAATTTTTGAGAGGAGGTCAGGGTGGGAAAGGTGAGCAGGGGCCGGGGGTACCCCGAGCATCACGCCAAACCCCCCTTTGCCCCGCCAAGGCGTCCCCGGGGCTGCCTCCTGCCGCACCACCGGGATTTTAATGTCCCGCTTCCCTCGCCCGTTCATAAAGGAACAAAAAGCGCTTTTGCCTCCTCAAGGGTGTTGTGAGACAAAGTTGGTAAGTGCTGAAAAGAAACCCAGACCCGAGGAGAAAGCTGGCTTTGTTGCCTTCGGACACAGACCACTGCAGACCTTGCTCGAATTTTGCTGCAACATCTCCTGAATGAAAACGTGTTCTTCCAAAAAACCCATCAAACACGTCCTGGCTGGAAACGGCTGCCAGGGGACTGAAAGGAACCGCAGATTATAGATCCTCGGGGCTCCTGTGGCAACAAAATGTTTGTCCCGTGGATTTGAGCTGGATCCAATGAATCCAAAAAGTGCTCGGAGCGGCTGTTTAACCCGTCCTGGAGGAAAAAAGAGGAAAAAAAAATAAAAGAGGCTAAATAAACCAAAAAAAGCAAAACAAGAAACAAAAGCAAGGAAATCCCTTTATATTAAAATAATAATTTTGGGACATTGGACAGGAAAAAGAAAATTCAGAAGGTCAAAGGCTAAACCTTCACCTGAATCATAAACTGAATAGAAAAGGAAAAAAAATTATATTCAATTGGTCAGACCTTGTAAACTGGGCTTAAAAAAAGTCTCCAAGGACAACAGCAGCACCAAACTCTGAATTTTCAGAGTCGGAGAGGGCACCTTGAGGCACCATGCAAAGAGGAAAAGGATTCTATAAAAGATTACTGATGCTGTGTTTCTTCTACCCTGTATCTCACTGAGCTCTACAAAAGTAAAAACCGTATCTGCATATTTCAAATTTATGTCGATGTCACAACGTGCATTTTGTGTTCACAGTCTCTAGTGGAAAATAACAATTCTTTTAACGGAAATATTTTTTTTAAGTAGTTCTAAACTAGAGAAAATCTAAGAACATGCAAAAAAAAATCTCTAAACCAAGACTAGGACAAAATTATCACAAAACGGAGCAGAGGAAGGAGTGTACCCCCAGTCGGCACAACTGAAGCTTTGATTACTGGAAATAGCTAAAGAAATGGCTACTGGAAATAGTTAAAGAAATGGCACCTTTAACTGTTGATTTTCTGCTGTATTCCAGGCAAGTAAATAAATGAGCAAACATCCAAGATGTGATGCAGAGAAAACATTGCAACTGCTTGGTTGTTTTCAGGTGCATATTATATTTATAAAAACAGAAGTTCTATCCTTAGTTTTAAAAAAAATGCTTGTCTCCTTGAGATCTTTTGTTTCCCTTGCCTAATTTCTAGATTCGGAAAGCAATTTTTTTAAAAAAATATTTTACTATATTTTATTTTCAGCTACAAAGTCAGCCTCTTTGGGCTTGCATTAATTTGATGTGCATCCATCTTAATTGAAGCTGATCCATTTCAGTCTTGGCAGCACCTTGATAATAAACAGGAACCAAACACCATTTGGCGAATTCCAATCTACCAGCAAAACCAGGGAGAAAGCAGAAAACCTGGGGCCGTCTCCTGAAATCAGTTCCTGGGCTGCAGCTCAGTCTTCATATGCATAGGATTTGATTTTATTTTTTATAGCCAAGCAGTTATCATCGTAATTGTATTTGTAATTTCAAAGGTGCATTATCATACTAATGGATGATGAGCACTCAACAGTCACAAGAAATATTGATTAAAGAAGTTCTCCTGTCCTAGCAGGGAGAGTGTTCCCTAATCCCCATTATGGAAATTGGTTAAACCAAGGGGATATTTCCTTTACGGTTTCAGCTCTTCGGAAAGCCTCTGATATCCTAAGCCAAGGCAAATACCCATCAGGAACAGAGAGCTACTTTGGTCCCCCATGCCAGTTTTTCACTTATGGCTGCCATTTAATTTCCCCTGTAATATGGCGGTAAGTCTTAGCCAACACCTTCATTTTCATTCATTAATGAAATCATGGTAATATCCCTCTTTGCACTCAGCTCTCTCCCAGGCACTTCGGAGGTGTCTGTCACCATGGCGTGTATATATAGCGAGAGCCCTCTGCCCAAAAATGACCAGTCAGTGAAGTTTCTCAAACTCAAAAAGGTCAAAGTACTACAGGACCCCATTATTATCACTTAAAACTCCACGAAACATTAAAATCATGAGTGTGGGAAAGCTGGAAAATACAGTTTGATACCGCTATCACTGGGTTTCTGCTCTCCCTCTCTGCCCCACGCTTAGAAGTCACGCCTCTCACGCAAACTTCCTTTTTTTCCTCAAATAAAAGGTCACTTTGAGCCATGCCAGAAGATGCTCTGCTCATCCACTGTCCTGCTGTCCTTCTCAGCTTTAACCAGCATAGGTAAATTGCATCCCTAAATAATTTGAAAGGCAAAAGAACCCAAGCACACACAAAAATTACCGCAGCTTCTACGTTCTTGAAGAGGGGGGGAAAAATGTCCTGAAAAGCTCTCTTTATTAATATGAGATGGCAAATATTTTTTGCTGTTTATTAAATCATATGAAAGGTTAATTATGGTTAGCGACTGTGGGTAGAAAACAATTCTTGGAAGATGCTTTTGTAACAACAGGTTGGCAGTATGCAGAAGCCATCTGCTTCCTGCAAATGTTAAGGTACAATCTCAAACTTGTGAGGTTAAAAATTACAGATTGCAGAGTAGTTTGGTAGAAGGAAAATCCATGTTGTGTTGATGTAAAGTTGCTCAGTCTCCTTGACACACAGCCTGGAAGGAATGCCAAGTTCCCTAAAGGACGATGTTTGGCTGGAGAGGACCCGCGCTCGGGGTATTCTGTGCTCACACTGGCTGTCTGCACAGATAATTAAGTCATTTTTGTGCTGTGATTCATCTTTTTAATACAAGAATTGGTTTCAAATCCTGACCCATGAATAGGAGTGGATTGTGGCCATAACATTCTGCTTTCAAGTGGAGAATTCAGCTCCTTCCATGAAGGAGAATAAATAAAATCATTATCAAGGAGACGAGCTCCTGGAACTTGTTGCTTCAATCCCCAACGTGTGGACTTCACCACCTGCAAACTCTTCATGGCCAGGACTGTCTGTTAAGAAAAGAAGAGTTTTCACCCTCATTTTGCATATAGTGAGCTGGGCAAAAAGATAGGAAGTGATTTGTCTGTGAGCACACGGGGAGGTTGTGGCTTTTGGAATTAAACCCAGATTTTTCAGATCACAGGGAAGTGCCATAACCACAAAACCATTCTTCCTCTCTGTGGGTCAGCTACTGTGACTTCAGCATTTGGGCTGGGCATTTAGACATGTTTATCTTTTTCCAAGGATCAAGTTTAATGCTGCTGAATGTTCCATTTCCATGGAAAACATCACCCACTTCATCCTTCCCCTCTACAGCTAAAGTTGCCCAACTTTACCTGCTCCCTTCCAAGGAAAGACAAATTGAACCAGCTGTAAGAGAAGGGATGGGAACTCTCCCCTTCACTTTTCAGCCAAGTAGGGAGAAACTATTTTGGGTTTTTTCAGACACTGTCCTGAAAGGATGTCATGCAACCTTCAGCCCCTTTCCTGCTCCCCTAACTTACTTACAGCCTCTCCCCACACTCATCGCTAGGAGCAGACAGTGTAAAAGGGCTCATTTAGGAAAAATTCCCTCTCTGAAAATATGGTCAGGCTTTGGAAGAGCCTGCCCAGGGAAGTGGTGGAGTCACTTTCCCTGGAAGATTTCAAAAGCTGTGTGGATGTGGTACCTGGGACACGGTTTGGTGACAAACACAGTTGGACTTGATGATCTCAGAGGTCATTTCAGATCTAAGGGACTCTGTGATTTCCAAGCATGGCCGAGTTGTGTACTGAGCAATAAAATAATCTGGGGCCTTGTTTCCTGTCACTCTACCCTAAACAATTTTGTCAAGGCTATGAATGTCTGCAGGGGATTTTTCTCCAACATTACCTTGTTTTTGAACAGAGACTTTCCAGTTAGATGTCCATTTCCCTAAAGCATCCCGTGAAGTGGTTTTATCTCCTCCCTTTGCGCTGGAGCTGGTGATCCACTCCATTATCAGCACCTCCTGCCAGGAAGGGCATCCTGCCATTAAAACCCCTCTGGATGGAGGAGAGAGGGGCAGACCTGACCCCCTGGGCTCTGCTGCAGAACTCCCAGTCATTCATCACGGCCTTGCTCCCCAGCGCTGGCTGCGTCCCTCACCAGGATCGTTGGCAGCAGGACCTGCCCTGCCCTGCATCGTCCCCTTCAGCTGCCAGCCCTGCTGGTGCTGCCCCATTTTCTCTGAAACCCTGAGCATGGGGCTGCTGCTGGGCTGCAGGGGATGGGATCTTCTATTTCTGGGCTGAAACCCCTGATGGGGAAGAAGGAACCAGCTCCATTCATCTCCCTGACATTTTGTCAACAGACCTGGACCCTTCCTTCTATTCTCTTACTCTGATCTGTTCAATGAAACTGAAGATCATCGTGGGTAATACCAGTAACGTTTCCATCAGGCATTCTGGAGTGCCCTGCAGGAGTTGGCTGCGTGTGAGGGACTGAAACACAGAGAAATTAGGGATGAGATGTTTCAATCCCACCGAAGGGATTTGGATGCCCAGCATCCATTAAAATGAGTAACAATTCCTGTCCTGCCCTAAATGGCCGGAGCCCAAATTGCTCCATGAGATGGAAACCATCTTGGTTAATGCATGGACACTTAAGCCCTCGGCATCTGACTTCACTTTTATTTTATTTCCAGCAAACTTGGTTGATGGTGTCCAATGAAACAGTTGCAGACCCGTTACCCCGGCAGCTCATCAGGCCGTCGCCTGCCAGCTCCGCTATCAGGGGAAGGTGATGAAGGTACCTCATTTGTTTGCAAGTTGGAGGAGGATGTAAAAGGTTCCTCGTCCATCACGATAAAGGCTTTCAAAAAAAAACCCCAGACAAATGTTCCTTCCTCCCGTTGCGCCCGCGCTCCGCGAGGACATTGGAACAGAGGGAAGGTTCAGCGGAGCCATATGTACAGAGGGATGCACACAAATCACAGCTGCTGCTAATTGGATCCAGAGACCTAATTGGTCCCTCATGGTGGCACCCTGGGCTGCTCCTGCCTCCCCTGACCTGCCAGGGGCTGAGCCACGCAGAGCATTGGGTCCCTCACTAAGCAGAGCAGGCATCCAAGGCCTTGCCCAACCTGAGGGGGAGATGAAGACACAAAATAACATATAATAGCATAAAATAACATAAAATAGTATAAGATAACTCCAGGTGCTTGCTCCGAGGCTCATGCCTCATCCAGAAAGCATCCCTACACCAAAGCATTAAGAAACACTGCTAAAATTGCCAGAAATAGGATGTTTCCCACATCCCCTTCCTGCCCCAAGTGCAAAGCAACCTGCCTGTCTGTCTTAGGGACTATTGGTCTTTTTTAACCCTTTTTAGCACCACTCTCACCCCATCCACCTCCTCGTGTGAGCCCAACCATGAGCTCTGGACTGGGATACTCCCATGGAGCAAAGTCCTGGGGAAGCGGGAAGGAAATACCCAAAAGTTTGGTCTCAGGTCCATTTTAGTCCTGGAAAAGGCTCTGAATCTCCTTTTATTATGCAAACCTCCTCAGCCAATCGTGGTTTTAATAAAGGTGATTAATGATTGCGCTGCAGACAAGGACAGTTATTCCCTGACTTATGCTACGCCGTTTATGGAAGCTGTATCCTTAAATGAATTACTGCAGGGATCATTAAATTTTGACTTAAATTGGACATAGTAAGCTCATTTAAAAAAATAAAAAGCTTAGCAAGTTATATATAAACTAGAGGAAAAATGAATCTCCTCAAGCTGTCTCCAATCTCCTTCTCAAGCAAGAACCTAAAGGGCAGATTTGCAAAGGGAAGTTTTAATTTGCAGGGAAATCTTCATGAGGGCACTTAGAAGAGGCGCTTGTGCAAATCTTAATTGAATTATGGACTCAAAATTTGGATCTTTATCCTCATTCAGCTTCATGGGTCCCCAGATTTTGGGCTGGCAGTAGAAATATTGCTGCCCTGGAGGAAGAAGGTGAAATTGTCACTCTCTCCCTGGGTGGTGCCAAAGGGCTTGGTGGGAAGTGGGTGCTGCTCCCGTGCCCTGCACTGTGGTAGCTGGGGGTACAGGAACCAGAGAAAATGCACACAATTTTTTAATGGGATTACCTTTAAAAATCAGATTTTAAAAAAATATGTTTGATGGTTTTAAGATTTGAGTACTCGTTTGCTGAGTGTTTTCAGAGGGAGGGTGGAGATGCTGGACATGGATCATTTTTTCTGCCTTGCAAGCATTTGAAAACAGTTCAAATTTTGTTGATTTGGTTCCCCTTGTACAAAACTGTCAGAATAACTCCTTGGTGCTGAGAATAACCACAGGAATGACCACGGGGCCTTGTGAGGGTGGTCACAGACTGGCACAGAGAAGCTGTGGCTGCCCGTGGGTCCCTGGAAGTGTCCAAGGCCAGGTTGGACGGGGCTTGGAGCAGCCTGGGACAGTGGAAGGTGTCCCTGCCCATGTCAGGGTGTTGGAACGAGATGAGCTTTAAGGTCCCCTCCAACCTAAATCATTCTATGAATATTCATTTATTAAATAAAAATATGTTTCCAGTAGAGGGGAAAGCAAAAATAATGTGATAAAGTAGGGAGGTTTAAACAGCATTATCCAGACCCTTCTTAACATCCAGACTATCCACTCCAGTCACCCTTTTTCATCCCACCTTCCAAATCCCACTCACACCATCCTGGGGGAAGGGGTGAGCTCAGAGGGTAAAGGGATTGCAGCTACCTGCTCCCCATTTTCCATGCCTCTCTGTGTTTTAATTAAAAATCTTAATTAATTAATTTTTCACTTTGTGTCAAAATTTCCTTTAGTGGGGTGATCAGTGATGGACAAATCTCTTGGGAAATGGAACCAGAGAAAGGAAAGCTGCCTTTTTTTAAATTACTTTTATGCAGCAAATTCTAAAAGGCTGCAGTTTACTGCCCCTTCATGCTGGCTTGCTTGGTCATAGCAGGACTAAGTTTCTACTCTAATCTAGGAGATTTTAAAGCATATACTAATGGTAAAAAAAAAAAAGAAAATAAAAACTGGGCTATGCTTCAGGTATTTGATAATCTATAAAAACAGAACCCGCATATGCATTGCTGAAAAAAAAGATGGACAATAATGTCAAATTTCGACACCTCCCTGCTTTTCACTTTCTGGCAGAGGGCTCAGCATCCAGGGGGTTCAGTCCTTTCTCCCAGACCGCTTTTCCTCTGGATGGAAATTTCTATTCCATCGCCATCTCGTGGTTCCCTGCAAACACTGCTGGCTCTGCAGAACGTCTCCTCGCCTTGCTGGTGCTGAATTGCACGAAGGAACCTTTTAAAAGGCAACATCCACTGGATATGAGACACATGGGGGCTAAAATTAATGTTTTGTAGCTGGGCCTGCAAGGGGGCAGTTGGGAGGGGGAAATGGGAGACTTCAATTCCAAAATCAGGAGCTCAGCGCTGCCTTCCGCAGCCACTCGATGTCCTGTGTCACACAGGGATCACTGCCCAGTGGATTTGGGGGCTTTTGGTGGGTATGGGATGGATCTTAATCCATGAGGGAAAACTCTCCTACAAATGATGAAAGACACCAAAGCTGTTATTTAGAGTGAAATATCTGGCGTGCTTATCACAGAAAGTTTGGTTTGGACGGGACATTTTTGAGCCCTCCTGCAGTGAACAGGGACATCTTCAACTAGAGCTGGCTGCTCAAAGCCTCATCCAACCTGACCTTAAATGTGTCCAGGGCTGGGGTATCTTATGTCTATGAAATCCTTTTTTTTTTTTTTTTCTTTAAACTCTATTGATTTTCAAAACATTTCCCTTCTTTGACTAGTTTGAGCTGCACTGAAACAATGAAGGGCAAACCCCAGATTTATGATGGTTTTTATATTATTATCGTGGCACTGGCACTGGTTTGGGAATGTCGCTTACTTCAGCCGACCCATCTGTTTCTCCTCACACTGTGTAGGTTTTTTGAAGGCTACAACGATATTCAGTCCTAGGGACCTGCCTTGCACCTACAGTTCATGAAAGTCCAGCAAGAACTGAGCTCTCCAACTCATTTCAAGGTGTCGCAGCAATGTTCACCACAGGTTGAAGAACTTCCAGGCCCTAAATCTGCTTGGTGAGGGCCCTCTGTGCAGATCCCAACTGGGGATTGCTGTGATCGTGGGGTTGTGGTTGCAGGGAGGGAGGAGGATGGAGGAAGAGCTGCAGAAATTAACCTCAGCCTGAAAAATCCCCACTCCGAGCATGCCAGCAGCAGCTCTCCAGTCCAGGCCACTCTGTTGTTCTTGTCAAACTTCCCTCACCTTGATTTCATCCTGCTGGGAATGGAGTCTTTGCAGGAGGCTGCGTGTGTGCCCCTGGTTTTCCTCAGCAAGGAGAGAGGGAATGCTGAAACTCAGCCGGCGGTTGGGAAATTGCCCCCCCCTCTAATACAAGCCAGACCCGTGGAAACCCTCCAGGTCTCAAAATCCCTCCTCGACCCAAGCAGGACTTTGATGAAGAAAAGCAGAATAAAAGTGAACAGGAAGAAAGCGAGTTTAAACAAGCCCAAACAAGTAACAGCAGATTTGGGGAAAGCAAAGTGAGCAGCTGTGGGCTGCCCCAGCTGTTTCAGTGCCCCAGAAAAAGCCAAGAAACCACAGGAAATGCCCTGGTGTGGTGAATGGCACAGACATCCCCAGGTCTCTCCGAAGCCATGTGCATATGGGCATGAGCACCATGGGCAAGGGAGGACAGTGAGTAAATCTGTGAGTGGTTTTGCCAGTGAAGAGTTCTAGTGAAATCTTTGCTCAGCTTTGTGGCTTTTTGATGGCAGATTTCCCATTTTCCTGGGAAAAATCCCCCTGAAGACATTGGCTGGTGACTTTCAACTTCACATCTCCGGGCACAGGGCTCTGCTGCCCCATCTTCATCCCTGCTGAGGAGTCTCCTTCACGCTCCCTGTTTGCAGCCAGCTGGAGCAAAACACACAGTCCTGTGCCCCCTTGTCTCCCCTCTCCATGTTAGGACACAAAAAGGGTTTTCCTTCTTTTCCAGCACGGTGCCATGGGCTTTGTGCTGCTTCCCTCCAGCCCGAGGAACGTCAGGAACAAAGCACTGCAGAGGTCATTTGGGCTGTGTAGTGAAAGGGACACTGCTGCCACATTTGGGACCTACTCTTAGAGCAGAGCAAAGGCTGTTTCAGGACCTGAAGAGGAAGGAGCAATGCTGCACACACAGAACCTCTGGAGGTACCTAATCTACATTATTATCAAGGATTTTAAAGTAGTTTTAAGAGGTAGTTCTCAGCTTACTTTTCCCTCTACCACGGAGCAAACATAGAAACAAATGAGGAGCTTGTTCATTTGGACCTTGCTGAAGTGAATGGCTTCCTTTGTGCCCATTGCCTCTCAGAAACGTTGAGATTTAATGAATCCCTGGCTGGAAATAATGTACAGTATTGCCCTAATCTCTACTGCAGGACAGCAATGCTAATGCTCAGCATAAAGAACGAGGTTTGTTGGATGTACAGCTGGAAACGTGACCA